>QJOA01000147.1:0-118196 GCA_004155915.1 Monosporascus sp. CRB-9-2 | reverse complement strand
GGTGGTCGTAATTAACAAAAAATACCCCTGAGAGTTGTACCTTCAAGTGAGACTCCAGCGAGCACGCCTTACGGAGCCGTAGTTGTACTGGATGCACAGGCAGGACAAGGGGTTTGGTCGGTATGCGATAAAGCACCTGTGGCGCCGGCCCTCTGCCACGACCGAGACGCAGCTTCGTTACACCCTAATCTCACTGTCATGAGCCGTTGACCCCCCTATTCTCTCTCTCCGGGATATTGATGTAAACATGGAGCGCATTGAAGCTCGTGGAACGCGGGCGACTTTTGCGACGCTTCCAGTAAACATGTGTCCGCAGACCCTTGGGAACATCTGCGCGGGGCCGCCTTTTTGGAGAAGCATTCCCAAGTGGGAGCCCCTCGATCAGCTTGACTCTGGTGTAGTAGCTAAAGTCCAGGTAACATTTCACCCCCTTTCATGGTTCTGTAACAAACTCGCAGCGCCGTCCTCGGTCTTTCTCTCGTCCTACGGTCGGAGTAAGCGAAGAGCTATCAGACTAATCTCCGACACGTATTTATGACGATGTTCGGCACACGTTCTGGGTTGATTATTACCCAGCAGCGGCAACTAATAGTTAGAAGCGCCTACCACCGTCTAGTGCGGGGACCAGCCTCAACCCGAGATCCAACACACCAAGCCTCTGACGTATGTGTGAGTTCAGGCGCGCATTAGGTTCATCCCGACCCACTGGAACCTTTGTCTCGAGCACTGCGACCTGCGTCTTTCAGTATGGCCGACTTCCTTCGGGTTACCTAGACGTAGAAGCACCGCATTAGGATTCATCCGATAGCTGTTTCGGGTAACTCCCGGCGTCCAAGATCGAAGCAAAAGCACGATCAACCACACGTTTGCTTGAAACAAGACTCATAGTACACGTCCGGTCATAAAGTTATTATGCACCTGAAGCTGAGGTTCCCCCTTCATGCAATCTACAATGTGTTCAGGAGACAACTCGGGATCGGGTTCCGGCCATATTCCAAATCAGATGGGCCCATTAGGGCCGGTGATATCTCGCTAAATCCGTGCTGTCGAACCTTATGGTATAGACTAGCAGCACCAGGCCGGGCTACTCAGAGGCTCGGCTGAAGTGTTAAAGCGGGCTCCTAGGGGCCAATGTAACCACTTTCAGCAATTGTCACGAGGGAGAAGTACCGGTACTTCTGGCGGGAAGATAGGCGCCAAGTCCGCGGAGAGCACTCGCCACATTTGCGCCTAGAACCCGTCTAGACCCTTCCGTCACGGGAGGCTTGGCCCCCTAACCTCCCGAAGCGAGGAGCCGACCGTTGATCGCCGGTGACGCTCTAAGAACCAAGCGACAGAAGCGTCCCTTCACAAATCCCTTCTACGACACGCCAATAACCAGTGTTTGTGTTCGTAAGTCAAATCGCGTGGGTTACACGTCCGCGATCCTACTGTAAGAACACGGACAACGCGGTTACGCAGCTGCGGTTGCCCGGGAGGTCAGCGGCGGACCAGTCAGTTCTGAGAACGCGTAAATCAGAAGCACAGGGCCAGGTCCAGACACCCTTGAGGGAGGTCTCCTCGTAGCCTACACGGAATTAGATTACGACACGTGATGTTTTAAGTCATTTCTCTTCTTTCCAATGGGCTTCGGGGAGACATGCTAGTGCCAGCTGGTCAGAGAGACGAGGTCGCAGAACCGAAAAAGACCAGGGACGACCGCGGCGTTGATTCGGCGAGCTGTCTGAAGATCGTCACCTGCGGCTCGCGGAGGACATCTTCTTGCAGGCGTGGCGCGAGCCAATCGACGCACGAGGAGGCAAGCTGGTCAGGGGCAGAAGTGGTTTACGCAAGGTTTGTCAGACTGACTCGAGGACAGAATCGCCACATCAGACGTCTTGCTTCGACGCCAGTAAAGATTCGCCTGAGGTCGAGCCACACCTTGTGTTATACCCCAGGGGTGGACTACCTTTTTGAGTAACAACCTGTCTCCGCGCGCCAGAAAAGTCGTTCGCGGGCAATGCTCGCTACGATACAAAACTCCATTCAACATTCAAAAAAAAAACATACGACGGTTGAGTGCGGCTAGACGGCACTCGAGAAGAAGTGTCCAAGGGTCTTGGAGGATGGGAAAATGGCTTGCTTGACGCAAACGAACTCGCCACCAGTCGTAAGGGGCTTCATCCACACAGCCACAAGTTCCAGGGACTTCACGGCCCCCGGGAGCTTGCGGAACCAGCCAATTACGGGCCTTACTAGACCGCCAGAGTTGCCCTATCCGGTAGTCGTCATGTACTCGCCACAACCTCCCTAAGTAGAATTTCTTCTGGCCATCGGTCTCTCATCCTTGCATCGCCAGCGACGAGCATTGCCCAAGCCGAGAGTTCGCCGAGCCTGGAGCGCTTCGCTACTGGCAGTGATATGCGGCCAATCCCAGTAATGGGAACTATGTGGTGGTGCACAAGAAGCAAGGCCCAACCGAGGGCACGTTCCGCCGGCCTATTCATTGGTCGCGCCATAGCCGATCCTGTCTAGGCCACAGGGACAGAGTGCTGATGTGGCAGATGCAACGGCTCGTCTACACAATGATGGTCTATCCATTGCCATTTCCGCATACCCGGCTACACTGAATGCAAGTTTGGACTTGTCGAATCTCAAGCAACCGCCGACTGGTGTTGGAGCGCATCGCACAAAAAGCTATCCTACCCCATGTGTACGTAGGACCGGGAAGGGGAAACCGCGAAGTCGGAAAGCCGGCACGTCTCATGCGCGGGAATCTTGCCGGCTAACCAACTGCAGTACCATTACAATCCTGTCAGGCCTGTGAAATCACGCTGATATCAAAGATAAGAGACATCTGCTATGTGTGATGCCAACCGTACGGTGTCATGACGAGATGGGACGGATAAAGCCGACACCCTCGTCTCGGCGCCGTATCTCTCCCCCTCTATAAGCCATCCTGCCAACCTGGCATCGTCTGTCGCTTTTGTGACGTTCCACGAGCGGCCGATTCGGCAACGCGAAGGGTGGGAGTGCTGGCCGTGATATCAAGATCCCGAATGACGTCATATATTTAACCCGGGCATAAAACGCGCGGGGTTCTTTCAGTCTACCGTCGACCTGACGGTATATACCTATCGCAAAGGGCATGCGGGGGCGGGGTCTTCGAGATCATCATTAATTGACGTAAAACTTGCGACCGGCGTTGCAGGACTTGCGTTCACCGGGATCGACGGTGTGAGTTGCCGTTCTAATGCTTCGCAGCCCTGTCATGCAAGGCAGCCGCTAAGTTCCTATGAACCACCCCGCTAGCCTCACGCAGTTACAGGCGGATCGCAGCCAGGTGAGTTACAGCTGGCGATTGTGGCATTCCGAATCTCATGTCAAGACTTGGAAGACAATCACTCACACTGCCCATTCAGGCAACCAGGGCTAAGGTATGGGCTATTAATGTACTCGGTAGATATCGAAGTCCCGCCCTACGGGATCTTTGGCTACTATAAACACCGATTTCCACCTTGATTGTAGTTTGGAAGACACTGCGGATGTCTTCCTGCCTGAAAATGCTGTTTCCCGTAGCCCATGTCGGCTGATATATCGTTCATATACGTCGAGAAGGGCTATAATAATGATGATCCCCTGTCTGCCCTGAAGCTATTGGTGGTAACGGTATAGCAAATTCCAAGTTAATGATTTCATCTAAAAACAATGTTAAGTGTCTTCAATATGTCTATTCACCATCAGTTACATGAATGTTCTATCATTGAGCCGTATATAATGATCAGGCTTGTGAGATAGGCTGATCAGGAAAACGACAGATGCCATAAGTGAATAATATATGGCTGACATCACAACCGCCCATCAAAACCGCCTATTCGACTGATTCAACGTATCTATCTAGCTACCGCAACTATAAATCCAAAGGGCTCTCCTACTCTCCTGTTTTCCCCCTCTCTCCACAGTAACACCTAATTATGCCAAACCACGCCACTTTTACTTACAGTTACCCTATTTATCTTACAACACAATACCGAAGACACGACCGCAAAATAGACGGCATAGATGCCCTCCGAGGATTACAAGGACTACTACCTCGGTACAGGGCTGCGGCTGCTGGCCCGCGGCTCCGAGGCGCCCTGGAACGGCGCCCCGCCCATGCCCGGCGACCCCCTCGGCAGGCCGCTCCCGAGGGCCGCGCGTCTCGTCGGACCCGGCCACCCCGTCGCCACCCTCTACGACCGCCTGCTGCGCGCCCGGTTCCGCGGCCTCGTCGCCGGCATCGACTGGTCCGCCATCAGCGTACTCCGGCTCGGTTTCTGCGACGGCACCAATTTCCCCGTCGTCGTGCTTGTCGTGCTGAACGCCAGCGCCGGCATCGGCGAGCTGTGGGCGCGGTCTCTTGTCATACGGGGCAAGGAGCTGTTAGAGGCGTAGGTAACCCTTTTATTCTGCAGCTGAGATACGATAGTTCATGAGGTGTGCGGGCTGTTATGAGTGCGATTGTGGTTAGTGCGGCCCAGGACTCTGATTTGTTTGAGTTGCGCAGGGCCGGCGTCCGTGACGTCGAGATGGAAATCGCCGAGGCGGCGCCCGCGTCGGACTGGGGCCCGGAGACTGACACCTTGGGACCCCTGGAGCCGTGCGGTAAGCGGTTTCTGGAGTACTTTAGCTCCTAGTTCAAAATCATAAAACAATGGAGACTCCTAAGAGTTCATAGCTCCAGGACATATCTTATCACTCCCGGCTCTTTATTGCATGGACTTGAAAGAGCAGTTACTAACCCCAGACGCTGCAGTGTGGGCGAGCCTGCGCGTTAGCGCACCGGACAGGCAGAACAGGATCGTCGAGAGCGACGTCTCCAAGGGCATCTTCGTTGACCTCAAGGCGCCGTTTGAGCGCGGCGGACACTGCGCTGTCACCTGTCATCCCATCACACAGGGTAAGTAACTGCCTAGCCAAGCTGCCCGGCCTATCGCTTTCCATCTCGCGGACCGCCTCTTTCCCCTACGATATTGAGAAGGCGATGCTCACGTCACAACCCTCGCGCGCTGCATTAAACAGGCGACATTCCGTACGTCTACATGCCCGGCGTCAGCCAGAAGCGGCCGGTCGATTGCCCCTCGCCAGACGACTATGCGCGGACCATGGCGATCCTGGAGGTCAGGGAACGCGAGCTGCTGAGGCAGGAGGCCATCCCGCACAGCTACCGGCAGGACATCACCGCCGCGCATATCGCGGCGCAGAGGACGATGATCCTGACCAGCGTGCGGAGAATCCCCAACTTCGGCTACGTCCTGCGCAGCTCCGGGCCCACGATCGACGCGCAGACGGGCTGCCTGCTCAAGTGGACCCTCGTCGAGGTGGACCCCTGCATGGGGAGTCGCGCGAAATCAAGCGTGAGTTTTGTTCGCCTTGTCCTCTCGTCGCGCGCTTGAAATGGGCCTGTACGTATATAGTGATAAACTGACCCGACTTTTTCAGGTGCCCTGGACGCCAGCCCTGGACGAGCTCTTCGGTACCGCCAACCTGCATAAGATGACCGAGGGCGCAGTGAGGACGGCCAAGCTCGACCACCCGAACAACTCCGACGCTCCTCCAGTGCTCGTCTTCAAGGTGGGCAGGGAGACGGGGCTGCGGTGCGGCCTCCTGAACAACGTCCGGTCCGACATCCGCAGCCTGCATCCCGCGGACGACGACAGCGGAGGGCTCGTGGAGTTCGTCACCACGGAGACCGTCGTGCTCGACGTCCCCGTGCTGCGGCCCGGCAAAGGCTTCGGGTGGAAGATCCCGGCGTTCTCCAGGCCCGGCGACTCCGGCGCCACCGTCGTCGACTTCACTGGGGCCGTCGTCGGCATGCTGGTCACGCCCGAGGCGCCCGGGCAGTGGGGCCCCGTGAGCGTCGTCACGCCTGTCGACAGCCTGCTCGAGAGCATCAGGACGACCCTCAACGACGACGATCCGTCTCTGAAGTGGCTAGCGTCTCATATATCGTTATTGTAGCTTCTTGCGTAATCATGGCAAAGAGGAAGGGGCCAGCTATGCAAGGAGGGTATGCGAATGGATCGTCACTCGAGGTAAATAATTATTACGGTGCGCGATGAAAAGAGTCCATTGCTAATTTATACATCCAAACGAGATCCGTAGCCCAAAAGGGCCTGAGCCTAGCGGAGGTATCAATTCTCGACTCGCCCATCCTCCCACTCACCATACGATTGGTCTTCATCATATCCGAGTTATTGATACTCAAATAGCACCCAGACCATTTTTATGGGAAGGTGGGGTCAATAGACCCTTAATTGTCCCATAAAAACCACTATATATCTACAGCAAGTTCATCGGCTCGCCTACAGACTTTTACGTAACATTTAGGTCGCCAAGGGTATGGCTACGTTCATAGTCAGGTGCTGCGCGGTTGTAAGATTCGTATTTGAGTCAGAGCATCATTCTATTCGCTTCTATATAGCTTCCCTCCGAGACCACACGGGGAATATTCAACGGGGTGTCTATGTGAAGGTGTCGTCATCTATGTTTAAGAGTGATTCTCGCAAATGCAGGTCAGTATAGTCAGACGCCGCGCCCATCGACCTCATAGTTAGAAGTCTCCATGAAAGAACTGGCTTATACAGAAAGGCGTCTCAGTGTGGGATGGAAGGAGGCGCGGTGGTGCGGCAGTCGTCCTGAATTTGTTGAGTTCATCGTGTCCACTCGAACGTTGTGGTATCGCGAGTCACTCGCCGAAGCGTACTTCCCAAACGCTCCAACACTTCAGTCTCAGTGGTGTGAGCGTATCTGCCACTGGAAATGCTAGTTGCGTTAATGGCATTCAGCGTGTGTAGTCCAGCGGATTCGGCCCCCGTGGGGTTGTACGACACAGCTTGATCGTAATTCCTCGCAAGCGGGATGTACCCTGACGACACAGCTTGATCATAATTCCTTGCAAGTGGGATGTATCCTGATGACGCTATACTAGCCGGTGGGACGGTAGAGTCCGACACAGTGGTGCTGGGGACAGCTGAACTATACCGCGATGCTGAGCTTCGCCTTGACAGTACATCGGTTGGCAGAGGAGCGGGCTGGGCTGCTCCATAATGAGAAGATGACGTATAACTCCACCCTAACACACTTTGTCCAGGCCCGTTTGCGCTTGAATGAGGCACGATTGTGGAAACCTCTCCATCCGACAAATAGTAGGAGTCCGCCGCCTCGCGAGACTGATAATCGGACGCCTCAGGTGGGTAAACGTAATACCCCTGTCCCCTGCCATTCATATACTCAGGCTCTTCTCCAGATTCGTCTGTTTCCACGACAACCCCAAACTGAGACAGAGATCTAGAACTATCATTACTTCTAGAGGTGTGACTTGCAGAAGACTTAACCTTGTGTTCCGAACGAGATTCGGATTTACGAGTCGAAGAGCCCTGCCGGTGATGAGATCCAGTACTGGATCTGTGTTTCGACGAATGCGAACCAGAGCTGGACTTACGGCTTGATGAGTGGTGACTGTGTCGTGACGAATGGCTCCTACCGGTAGATCTCGGCCGATCATCAACCTGCGAGATAGAGCTCTCAGGATGGACCGTACTAGGGGCCGAAGGAACGGTGAAGGGTTCCTTTGAGCGATGGGACACCGTAGACTTCTGGCGAGAAACCGTGCCCTCCTTCCTCGTACTGTGAGCTCGGGACTCTCGCTCATCATCTTTGTGGCTGGACTTACTGCCTGCCCTCGAAGGCCTACCCGGTTCAGGCATCCCGAAAACCTTCCTCATTGTCGACATTGTTGGTTATACAGCTTTTCCTTAAAGTACTTGGAATGGTGGGAGAAGAAAGGTGAATGGTGAAAGCGGATAAAGTAGTGCCATGGTAGGAATAGTCTTATTTATATTAGGTGAAGCCTGGCAGACAATGGCTATAGTTCAGATCTATTGTTGGAGTACGTTTCTTTATACCTTTCAACCACATCAAGGTTTATTACCCTGACGTCCTTTCAGGGATTGTTATCATACAAGAGAGCGGGGTGACACAGTGAAGGGACCTTCAAAGCCTTCTGACAACTGCCAACTATCCGATTCGCATTAACCTGGACGAATCATATTTGATGAATCATGTGAAGCATTCCACTCAGCGACTAAGAAGATGCTGGTATCTGATAGCCCATTCGCTGTGGCCAATCTGATTATAGCAGGATTTCAACTCAAATCATGGTAATGACACGCTGAAGAACTGGTGACTCCCCTCACTGGCTTCCAGTAGTGAACCATGTAAGAGAAACGCTAGATTCACTTTCACAATATCAATCAATGACGTTGTTCAACCAGTAAAGCAGAGAATAATAAGAACATTTAAAAGCTTTTGGGTCGTCTCAAATGATGTTCAACAACCACCTACCTGCTCACAGTTATCTGACGCCCGAAATTGGCATAAAAGCAGACCACTTACCTCGCTCCTCACCGCAGATTGCAAAATTGAACGAACATACACAACACGCATTCTTCTAGATAACCTGATATCTGCAGTCAAGTCAATATTACTGAGAAGCAGAGCGGAAATGACAAGACATACAGATGACCCTATGGAGATAGACGAGAAAGAGAGTGACTCGAGGCCACTCTCGCCAGCGAACGGCTCGCCACCTATCCAAGGTAACTCTAGCGGCGAGGTCAGCCCACGGACCGTATTAACCATCAGGCTGGGAACGCTAATGGAGGAAGAGGGGGAAGAACTAACCCCTGTGAGCAACCTTCCGTGCAACACATGTGGCAAGAACCCCAGGCAGCCTAACCGAGTTCGATGTCAGGAATGTCTCGGAAAAGAACGCTATGTGAATCGCGAAAGGTTGAAGGCCAAAGAACAGGCTGGCAAATGTGTCCAGTGCAACAACCCAAGACAACTTAACCGATCTAGATGCGAGACATGTCTTGAAAAAGTACGTTATAGGTACTACGAAAGGTTGAAGGCAACGGAGCAGACTGGCCAATGTGTCGGATGCCAGCGCCCCAGAGAGCCTAACCGAGTTAGATGTCAGGAATGTCTCCAAAAAGCTCGCGTAAGCTGTCGCAGGTCCATCGAAAAAGCGAAAGCAAAGGAGGAGAGTGGAAAATGCCTCCGGTGCACCGATCCACCGTTGCCGGGTCACCGATGCTGCGCTACTCATCTCGAGGAACCCCGAGAGAGGCCGAGGGAAGTGATTATAACGATTCGCTCAGCCAACGAAGCTGCAGACCCGGCGATAGTTCACCGAGAAATGCTGAAGGGAGCGACTGTGAAACGCAGGGTTGAACGTTCAGGCGACGACAAAACGGCAGTCGCGGCAGCAGAACAAGAAGAACAAAAGGAGAGGGCAATGCGACCGAGGTTGTGTGTGAGATGTCTCGTTCGTCCCTTCGTGGCTCCTTCCATTTTGTGTGATACTTGTAGGAAGTGTAACAGAAAGTACTATGCTGCAGCGCAAAGGGCTCAGGGCGCTGAGAAGAACGATGAACGGACAGAACACACAGAGACTTTGAATCCAGAGGGCATGGATTGGGAATCAACTGAAGAAGTGGAAAGGCAGGGTCAGCATGAGAAGATAGCAATAGCGTATCTCCTGAATGCGGCGGTCGAGGATGAAGAGTAAAGGGGTTATGGCAGCCTGACTAACCTCTCTGGGGTAAGATAGGTTAGCCACTAGCAATGAAGTCTATACTTGCCAAGAGAAAGAGTAAGACGTTCTGGCTATCAGACCATGGTGTTGTGCAGCACACTGAGTTGTAAACCCGGAGGATACCAGAAAAGCGAGTACTTGCTGTTCAATCTATCGCGATATAGTAGTAACCTAACTTGATATCATACCGCACTCTTGTCCTTCGATTCCGTTGGTCCAACAACAACATCAGGACCGACACTTGCCTCTTCTACCACTCCGCCACTATTGGTGGCATTGGCCAGCTTAGCTTTCCTCTGCTTAGTCTTCTCAGCTCGGCGCTCGTTCTTCTCCTGATCTTCCCGCATCCTTCGGATGACTGGACTTTTCGCCCGGATTCTCTCGCCGTACAGGTGGAAGACTACCGGGATCGGGATCATAATCACCTCCAACAGGCCAAGGAGCGTACCGGCCCACTGCGGTGTGAGTGCTGCATACATTGCCGGCCCGGCAAGGGGCAAAGTGCCCCCGAACACAGTGCGCGTTACTGCGTTGCCGGCAAGCGCAGAAGCAGCATAGATGCCGTAAGCACCAGCCAAGTAATTCGCCTATTAATTCTGGTCAGAGGCTGAACAGTCCTATCGATGATTGAAGACATGGCTAGGGCAGAAGCATAAGAAACGGTTGTGCTTAGGGGCACAGGGATTGATAAGGGTCATAGAGACGGCCACAAGTTACTTACGGCGTAAATGAAACTGAGGGCGTTGCCAGCGCCAAATGGTATGCCGAATGCGATAGGCACCGCCCAATGAATAGTCTCTGGAAGACAAGTCCAGCTGAAAGCCAGCTGACCGACTGGCACCAGGACTGCGCCGATGATCATGACCCTCGCGGTTGCTTCGGGTGGCACCTTGCCGGTCACAGGATTTTTCGGGTGCATGTTGATCAATTTACGGCAGAACGGTTCGGCGCATATAGCCGCCAGCGTCCCAATCCCAATCCCGAGGAAAGCTAGACCGGAAATCCCGGGACCCCAGCCGCGATACTGAGTGAACACGATGGGGTATGCAACAAAGCAGAGATACAGGATGCCATAAAAGAGGGAGATCCTTCGCCCGTGAAGTTAGTATGCAGACAACAAGGATCAATCTGGCTTAGCTGGCGAGGTCTTACCAGAGGTTGAAAAACCAAAGGATTGGCTCCTTGAAAGCAAGCTCGAAAGGCCGCAGTAGGTTGATCTTCAGGAGGGAGATGGTGGATAGCTTCTCATCGTAACGGCTCCACCATCGCTGATCGTTGGTCTCCTTCCGTATGCGCGAGGCCTTTCGTTGCAAGATGTTGGGCGCGTAGGTTTCCTTGATCAGCGCAATGCAAATGGTCCCAGCACCTGCGAGAATCAAGACAAGCCAGTTATCCCATCGCCAACCGAGATATTGATAGACGAATCCACCAATCACTGGGCCGGTCACGGGGCCGTTCAATGGCGCGATAGACCATAGGGACATTGCCAAAGCGCGATTCTCTTCGGTCGAAACGTCGACGACAGTTCCAGCCGAGTTCGATACCATGACAGCACCGAAAACCGCCCTGTGAAAATCAATACCGCGTCCGTTGCACCGGATCGGAGACAACACTTACCCGAAGAACCTGACGACGATCATCTCCGCAAGAGAGGTGGCCAGACAACACGGGATGACGAGAAGCGTAAAACAGATCATGCAGACAATGTACACAGGCCTGCGCCCGAACAGCTCGCTCGCCGGAGCGACAAGCAGGGTCCCGGCCGCCAGGCCAATTAGGTACGTCGTAACGCCCAGTGTCGCAACCGTCGTATCCGTCGTGTTGAACTCTTCCAACAGACCGGGAATAGACGCCGTATAGCTGGTGCTATAGAATACGACGACCCACGTGGTGTAACTAACGGCGAAGACCACCCAGGCCCGGTACCGGAGCGGCCAGTTCCTAGGGTTCTCCGGATCGTCGTCGTCGAAGACAACCTCGAAGTCCGGGGCCCGCGACGTGGAGCGACCGATGCTGGTTGTAGTGCGAACCTGGGTCACGTCCGGGAAGCCTTGGCTCCTGTTGGACAACGCCAGCTCGAGCGGGGGCGGCGGGCCACTCCCATCGGAAGCGCGCGAAGAGCGGTTGCCGCGTCTGCTCCAGCTCCGCCGGCTCCTTCTGGTGTCAGTCTGGATCGCTTCGATTTCGGCCGGCTTCTCGTTCCTTTTCTCACTTGATAGCGAGGACGGCCGCGTTACCGAGGAATGGCAAGCGTCGCCATGGCTGCCGACTTTCTCAGTATCGGCCATTGTGCGCTGTCAGGGGCGGTCGCAACCTTTGGTTGAGCTCCGAGCGGTTTCGTTCCCAAGACAGAGGGAATACGCGCCAAGCCACGGGTTGCAACTCAAGAGGGTCGCAGGGAACCCTGGCAGCAAGATAGATAGACGCGGGTCTCGGAACCCGCCTTGCACAAGGCTCTTGTCTAATTGATGAAAACGACAAGCAACTGGTGTTTGGTCATGAGAGTCTGAAAGAGTGGAAGCGGATGAGCACTGTTAAGTCAAACGAAGCGATGCATTTATCTCTGATTACAAACCATGGTCGCTTGGAGTTCACAGCATTTCCCTCTTTTTCCCTCCCCCAACCGCTGTAGATCTCGGTAGATATCCATTCAAGTCCAACGGTAAAATTCGCGGGGGCCCTAGTCGCTGCCGATATGCGGCGAGATGGAGTAGGTTGGTCGACGTGCGGCTTTTAGGCTGGTGGCGTTTCCACCGGGATAAGAACGCTATGGTCCGCAACCTATCGCAACTTCTACGAAAGTACCGCCTGAAGTCGCACATGCGGTTATATAAGAGCCTGAAATGGTAACCGTCTTAACCCTCTGATTTCGGTGCTTAGAGGAATAATTAACTTTATTATATATGAAATAATCGTCTTTAGTAAAAAGGTTTAATATATTATCTTTTAAACGTTTTAAATAAATTTTAAATAAAATTAACTATATATATATAATTATATTAAAACTTAACTTTTTTCTTTAAAAAAATTGAAGAGTTTAATACGTTTAGTAAAATATATATATATTATAATATAATTATTTGTTAGATATAAGCGTGTATTTAGTATTGAGGTTAAAACGGGTGTTGTTGTATTAATAATGGAGCTCTTGGACCGTATCAGTCGGAGCTTATACTAGTAAATGCGGTTAGTATAGTTCCTATTTAAGCTATAGGTAATTTTCGTGGCGTTTTAGCTTAGAATTTCTAATATTAATAATTATTTGATATATCTTTATAGGGGTTGTTTTTTTAATAACAGGTCTTGATATAAAAGATTAATTAATTAAAGTTATTTTCGAATTTTTGTAAATTTTTATTAGATAATTTTCGAATTCGGCATTTTTATATCTTTTTTTTTAATATTTATTAACTTTAATTATCGAATAAATTATCCGAAGGACGTAATAAGAAGGATATTTGTTAATTTATTTATTATTATATTATTCGTAAAAATATATATTATTTCGATATATTTTCGAATTGCTTTTTATCGTAGCTAATAGTTATAAATATTTATATACTTGAATTCAGTTTAAAGTTACATAATATTTACGTAAATAAATTAATTAATTAATTTATTATTATATTAAATATTAATAATCGAAATATCGAATCGAATTTTAAGCTTTTTAATTAATCGTAATACGTATATAACCTTTTTTACAGTTTAAATAAGTATTAATAATTTTATTTTTATTATAAAAGTAATTATTATATTTTACTTATTAACGTATTATTCGATAATATTACCGAATAAACGTTTAATATAAATTTGGAAGTTTTTTTTAATCGATTAAATTATCGGTAAAGGAAATGTTATGAATTATTTTTAAAATATTTATTCCGTTATATTTTAAGGTGTAATATTTCGTTTTAAGGAAATATTAAATAAGTTAAATTATTTTTATATAATGTTTTAAGTTTGGATTTATATTAAATTTTGTTAATTTAAAGGTTATAAAGGTAGTATCCGGACGAATAATAATTACGACGTATATTATTAAATCGATTTTTTTTAGATATATTTTAATAAAGTAATTAAATACGATTTTTTTAATTAAAAAATAATTTTTATTTTTTTATAAAAATATTAATTCGGCCGGAATTTAATTTTTAAAAATTATTAAAATTCGTTTTTTCAATAAGTTAATATTTTATTGCAAGTTAATTAATTATTACGTTAATTATTTTTTATCTTCTAAATAATAAGCGATAATAATATTATTAATATAAAAGAAATATAAAAATATTATTTTATACGATATAATACGGTTTATAAAAGATAAAGATAAAATTAACTAAATAAGTATTTTCGATATTTTTTTTATTAAAGTAAAATTTTTTTTAATTCGTATAAAATTTTAAGTAAGTATAAAATAATTTCCGATTTCCGGTATTTTAGTAATATTTTTATATAAAAATTTTTATTTAGTTTTATATTAACGAAAATATTAAAAACGTTATGTTATATTAATTTTAAGTTAAATTATGCAGTTATAATAATAAAAGTTTAAAAGGATTTTTAATAGTGAAAAAAAAATATATTTTTATATTTTCTATAAATTTATTTTATTTTATATTATTAAATATACTTTATATTTTGAAAAGTTATTATATTTATCGAATTTATAAACATATATTTATTTATAATTAAGTAATTGTTTTTTATTAACTTTTTACGGTTATATTTCATTTATAAATTTCTTTATTTATAGTTATTTAAATGGTGCTTTTTTTGCTTTTCGAAATTTATTTTTTATAAGGTAATTTTATAATTTTTTATAAGTTTTAAAAATTAACGGAAAATATATTCGATAAATTTTTATTTATTTATAATAAATATTTAATTTAACCATATTTAAAAATAATAATTTAATTTTGAATTTTTATATTATTAAGATAATAATATGAACGGTTTATTATCCGGATAATTTATATTTTATTTATTTATTTTCCGTACCTTAATTTTATTATCGAATTTAAACCTTTTATATTAAACGTAACTTTTTAACTTAAAATGCGGTATATAATTCCGGAATTAAGAATTTTATTAATAGTTTTACGTTTTTTAAAAATAATGTTTATAAATTCTTTTTAAGATTACATTAATTTAAATAATAATAATTAATAAGGTAATAAAATACGGCGAAATAAAATTAAACGGCGAATAAAAAGCGAAATAAGTATTCGTATAAAACTAATTAAATTTATATAAATTAAACATTTTGAAAGCGTTTTTATTTCGTTCAAATTTAATACGTTTTTATTTTTAACGACGTTATTTAAGTTTATTTTTAATAGTTACGTTAATTTTTTTTAATTTTTTTAAACTGTAAATTTAGATTTAAGGCGTAAATCTTTTAGGTATTGGACTTTATAAAATAAGTAACGTAATTTATTTTCGGTTATTTTAAAAAAGTCATTTTTAAAGTTATTTAAGTTATTAATAAAAATATTTTTTTTTCCTCGAAAATAACGTCGTAAATTATTATTATTTTATTTCTTAAAGTTTTTTATATACGGTAAATATTTAATAATTAGTATTTTATAAAATAATTAATTTAGGGTTTCTGATTAAGTCTTCGGTTTTTATTTTATTTGCATTATACAGTTTTCGTTAAGACGTAAAATTTGTAATTATAAATTTAAAAATAATTTAATAAGATTTTCGGTTAATAATTATCGGTATTTTTATATATATTTAGTAAATACAAAAACGTTTATATAACGTTAATTTAACGTGTATGTAATTAAAAGTTCGGTTATATAAGTAAATTATAATCCGGTAAATTTTATTTATAAAAAATGTAATAATTTTACTTTTTTTATATATAAATTGTTTTTATTTTAAATATATTTTTTAAACGTTCGGCGTCTTT
The DNA here is from genome assembly GCA_004155915.1 of Monosporascus sp. CRB-9-2. Lineage (NCBI taxonomy): Eukaryota > Fungi > Ascomycota > Sordariomycetes > Xylariales > Monosporascus > Monosporascus sp. CRB-9-2. The sequence goes on along the minus strand of QJOA01000147.1, from coordinate 102,657 downwards.
GTTTTATATTTGTATATTAAGTATTAAACGTTTAATTTAAACGTTTTTCTTTAAATATAAATAATTTCGAATTTGGTACTTTTTAACATATAATTCGTTATTATATTTTATAATTTTTGGTTTATAGTTATAATTTTCAAAAACGCCAAATATTTGGTTCAAAGTTATTATAATTATTTCGGTTATTTTAACGTTAAGATATTAATTTTAAATATAACCTAAAAACTAATTAATTATAAATATAACGTTATCAATACGGTCATTATTTTCTTCCAGATTTTAAAAGTTAATAATTAATTACATTTTTAGCTTTACGACTAGGTTTCGGCAAGTTTTGCGGCTTGAACGTTTTGTTTTTCCGTATCCGTATGCGTTATATTTAACGGTAATAATTTTGCTTTTTTTCTGGTATTTTTGGTTAAGATTTTTAATTGTTGTTTCCCGAAAATGGTTTACGAAATAATTAAGGGCTTTTGGATCTGGGTAAGCAAGCTTTAAGTGTTATCGTTAAATGTTAGTAATATTTAAAAATCGTTTTATTTATAAATAAATCTTTTTCGTTAAATATAAAACGTTTTCTAAATTAATTATAATAATAAATATTTGATTATTATTTAATCGTATTTTTTAGTTAACGTTACGATAATTAATTTTTTTTTCCGTCGGAAGTAATCATTAATCTTTTTATAATTTTATTAAAAGTTTTAATTTTTTTAATAAACGTAATAATATTAGATTGCAGGCAAAATTTTCGTAATACGTTATATTATATAGGCGTATTAACCGGAAGTTATTTAAGTTTTCGAAATAAATATTTACTTTTCGTATCCGAAAATAAAAATAATTATATTTTTAATAAATATATAATTATTTAAAAATGTTAATTTAAAATTTAAAAATTTATTAATTTAGTTAAAAATATAAAAAGTAATTTTTAAATCGAAAGTAAAAAAGCTATTTAAAGGATAAATAACAGTTTTAAAAGTTATATAAAATATTCAAAATATAATTTTATTAATATGTATTTTGTCTTTTAATTAATTAAAAATTTCGGGTAATATTTTAAAATTTTATTTTTTAATATCTTTTATTAAATTTATAACAATATTAATACGTTTTTTAATTATTTATATTAGAAGTTTTTTAAGTTCTTAATATTTCGATATTCTAATTTTAAAAATAAGTTAATAAGTTAATAATTTATAAAGATTTAAATATATTTAATAGGTAGGTTTGGTAAAATTTTTATCGGTAATAACGTATTTTCGTTTTAATTTTGTTAATTTATTGCCCCTATTTCGATTTTTATTTTTATCGACTTTTTAGGTTTTCTTTTATAAAGGTATTAGTTAAATAATTTTATATTTTGTTAGTATTTAATGGACTGTTATTTATTTTATAATTTAAATCGCTTATATTTTCGAACGTTATTTCGAACGTGGTTCGAATAATTTCTGGATAAGGTTTTTTAAATTATACGGAAATATAAGTTTTAAATTACGTTATTATTTTACGGTATTTTAAAGTATTAAATTAAATTTTCTTTTTGATAAATTATTTTAAAACTTATAATTTAATAATTAAAAACGATATTGAAAATATTTTTTAAGTTTTTCGTTAAACTTTTTATATCGTTAACTTTTTTAATATTTTTATTTTATATGTTTAATATACTTATTTTTTATTAAATTATTTATATTTCGAAATTCTTTTAAATTTAGTAAATAATTTTATAATTATTCGGTATTTCTTTTTCGTTTCCGGTTTTAATATTTCTAATAAATAATGTCGGTTTCCATTAAATTATTATATTATTCGTTAAACGTTTTTATTAATTTATAAATCGTAAATTAATAATTAAGAAAATATTAATAATAAAATTTTTTCGATAAATTTTATATTTTATATTTTCGTATATATATATAGCCTAATTCGTATTGTAATTAAGTTTGCTTTCGGTAATTATTTTTGTTACGGAAGAAAGTTTTCCGTTAATATTTATTTATTTAATGGAATTTAATGCGATAATTATATTATCGGTGGTAATTTTGGTTAAAATATTTCGAATAATTCGCGGATTAATTTTTCGGGTAATTTTTAAATATTAATTTCGTAGGTTAAATAGGTTATAATAATTTTTAATCCGGGTTTATATAATTTTATAAATTTAAAGTTATTACTTTAATTTGGAATTTTCTATTTTATTACTCTTAATATTTAAAATTTAAATAAACTTTCTTTTTAATTGTTTTAATTATTATAATTAAAAGTTGTAACGGCAGCCACCAGAATCAAACCGTGAGGCTGGCAACCGTCACGTAGGGCTGACAGCTGCCATACGAACTAGCCACCTGCCATATAGAGAGTAGGGACATTTGTAGATCTTTACGCATTTTGCAACTTTATCTTCCTTTTCTTCTTTTCTTTAGCTTAGAATTTTCGTTTATAGCGCTAATAAACTAGCTATTATGTTATATTTTACTGGCCGTAACATTATTCTAAGCTTATTCCTTTCTTTGCTGGCCTAGCGATTAATAAATAAGGCATTATACCTTTTTTACGTCGATACGTAACGACGAAAAATAACGCGTTCTAGATTAGACCCAAGACCAAGACCTAAATTAACCAGTATTAAAATTAAATATTTATTAGGAAAGATTATGTATTAGCTAATTAACGTTTAAAGCGATTCAGATTAATCAGAGGTAAAATTAAGAGTGCAGAAGACGAAGTACCTTCTTAAAACCTAGACCAGAATATAAAAAACGACGAATACCTTGAAGAAATGGCAAAAAACGACGTGCTACAAAACGAAACCGAATCTGTAAAAACAAAGGGTTTATTAAATTAAAACTATCAAAATTAAGATTATTAAGATTAAAATTATAGTTATTTAGAAATTGACCCCGATAGGCAGTTGATCGACGAAATGGTTAACGACAACCAGGATGTTTAGGGAGAACTTTAAAAACTTCGCAATAAAGTTGCTTACCTTTAGGCCAAACAAAGCCATTATTTTCCTATTTTTTTTGACGACGCCAACCGCCTTTACCGAAAAAATATAATTAATAACGTTTTCGGTAACATTAATACGTTTCGGCTTATTAATATAATAATATAGCTTACTTTTTACAAGTTTGCGGAAATTAATAACGCGAATTTTAATTATAACCGAAAGAAAAAAGTTTATATTAACGACCTAATTAAATTTAATGGTAACAAAATTAAATTTAACGCCTAGGTCCGTAAGGTTGCAGATAAATTTAAAGTAAATAAACCGACTTTTCGGAACGAAAAAATTTATATAATTTATTTAATAAGCTTTTTAAAAGGAAAAACCGAATGAATAATTAAAATTCGTTACCGATCGATTACGCGATCTTTCTTTTACGTAACCGAAATAATCTAAATACTAAAATTATCATATTACGACCCGAACCAAACCTTTATTATTAAAAAAACTTTTTGGACCTTTACCTTTAAACCCGGTAAAAATCAAAATATTTACGATTTTATTTTTAAGTTTAACGCTTTCGTTTAAAAGGCCAAAATTACCGAAAATAAATAAAAATAAGTTTTATAGGAACATATTTCCTTAAATTTCGATTTACGCCTTTTTAAAAATAATCATAATCCCGACGTTATTTACGAAAAGTTTTATAATTATATCGTTATAGCTGCTTATAACAACCAGCTTACTTATAAAAAGCGCCAGCAAAAACGTAAGCCCTAATCATACGACTTTAATAGACCGAAAAATAAGAACAAAAAACCTTATTCGAATAGCAATTCCGACAAATCGAAAACTTTAGGCAATACCGGCAAGCCTTTATCGAAGGTTAAAAAAAAGGTTTATTAAAAGGTTGGTACGTATTTTAATTATAGTAAAACGGAATATAAGGCTGGTAATTACCCCGATAAGAAAAAGGTTATTGCGGTAAAGATAATAAATAATTTGTTCAATTTTAATTTTAACAAATCGGAAAAAAAAATAAAACCGTTAGAAAACTTTTTAATAATCCTTTTTATATTAATAATAACGAAAACAAGTAACTTTAAAAAATATAAAGCTTTTGTTAAAATTATACAAATTTAAATAAATAAATAAAATTGGTTTATATATTACCGCTTTTTATAATATCGGAATATAAACCTAACTTTTCGTTAACTCCTTTTTCGTTAAGCAAATAAAAAAACGATTATAAATTCGTATTATTCGGTTAAAAAAATTAATTTAATTATAGGATTACCGGAAGTAATTTGCCGGCTAAATAAAAACCTAAATAATTGCAATATTTAAAATTAACGAACGACGTTTTCCCGATTAAATTTTCCAGATTATAAATATTAAATACGATATTTTTATCGGTTTCGATTAAATGGAAAAATATAGTTTATTATTGGACTATAAAAATAAAAGTATTATTTGGCCCGATAACTTACCAATTTTGGCCAAGTTCTTACCGGCGATTAAATTCCTAATCCGATACTTGCTGAACGGGTACGTCGACCTTAAAGTTTAAAAAGACGTTTATTATTACGACCGCGTTATAAAAAAGGCCGATAAATAATACCAGATTTTCCGACGTTTATAAAGAAAACCCGAAAACGATTTTACCTTAATATTTATATTTATTACTCCGTTAAATATAATAAACAAAAATGTACCGGACGTATATAATATTAAACCGATCATCTCCGTTATAAAAACTGCTAAAAATAACGTAATTATTACTTTGTTAATAAATAAATTAAAAACCGACCCTTATATAGAATAATAAAATAAATACCCGTTACTTTAAAAAAAATTTTTTAAAAATAAAAAGTTAAACGTTATAACGATAACCGTTTTATAAAAATAAAAGATATATAACGGTTAAAGGATCCTTTTTCTTAAAAATAAAAATCCGGAATACATAAAACGAATTCGAAAACTTTTATTAAAATTTTTTATTTATTTAAAAAAATTCTTTTTTTAAAAAAAATTAATATCTTTTAAATTTTCGACCTGGCCATAACGTAATTCTGGAACTTAACCGGCCGATATTTACCTTTAAACCCCTTACTTATAAAATACTTATTTAATACTTTCCGTTAAAAAAAAGTAATAAATAAATTATTAAAAATAAACTTTATCGAATTATATATACGAAAAAATATTGCTTTAATTCTGTTTGCCCTAAAACCTTATTTATTAAAACGCCGGTTTTATATCGATTATCGTTAAAAAAATTAATATTTAAAAAATTATTTTATTTTAATTTTTTTACTTAACGGTATTATATTTAATTATCAAAATATTAAACGTTTTACTAAAATCGATATTATTTAAACGTTTTATAAATTTTATATCGTTATTAAATCGAAATACTTAATAATATTTAAAACTTATTAAAAAATGTTTTAATAAAAATATTTTTATTTAAATTTAAAATAAATTTTATTTAATAATAATCGTTTATTAATACTTAATTATATAAATTCCTTAATTATTATATAAACGTTTACGTTAATAACGTATTAATTTATTTCGGCATTAAAAAAACATTAAAAATATTACGAAAAAATTATTTACCGGTTATATAAAATTAACTTTTAAAAAAATATTAAAAAGTTCCGGTTTAACGTTAAAAAAATAAATTATTTCGGTATTATTATAAAAGTAAACGTAAATATTTCCATCGATTTAATCAAAATTAGGATAATTTAAAAATAAAAATTCGAAAACCTTAATAACCGTACCGTAATCCGTTTATTTACAAAATTTTATAATTACGTACAAATATTCTGCTATTATAAAAACGGTATAATCGAACTATTAAACCGTTTATTAAAAATTTTTTTTTCGTAATAAAACCCGAATAAAAAAAACCTTTCAAAAAAATAAAACGGCTTATTTATAAAACCCTAATTCTAGCTTTTTTTTAACCTGGCCAACCGACCAAATAAAAATAAATACATCCCGTAACGTAATTAAAGGTATTATTTAATAATAATAAAAAGAAAACGAATAAAAATCCGTAAAATATTTTTTAAAAATTATAATTTTAGCAAAAAAAACGTATCTTATTTAAAATTGAAAACTGTTTACGATAATCCAAACTTTTAAACATTATTATTTTAAACTTTAAGGATAAAAGTTTTTTATTATTACCGATTATCAAACCTTATTATACTTTACGAACAAACGTATTTTTTTACGCGTTAAATCCGATAAACCGATTTTTTTTTTAAATTTTAATATTACTTTTCAATATCGACTTAATAAAAAAAATATTATTACGGATACCTTATTACGAAAAACGCTAAATTTATTTATAATTAAAACTTAAAAAAAGGAAAAAAAAAACTAGGTTTTAATTCCGTTAAAATAATTAAACTTTTTTATCGTTATTATTAATGAAATACCGATTAAAGTACGAATTAAAAATATTTTATAAAATACCGACCTGGTTGATTTTATTTGTTACAAAAACGAGGTATAAAATTTAGGCAAAAAGGATAATAAATTAATAATACCTAAAAAAATAATTAACGGTTATATTTTTTTCCGTATTATATTTATTTACGAAATTTACGTATTTAAAATATTTACGTACCTTAACCAGAATAAAATAATTAAAATATTAATACAAAAATATACCTAACTTCGGTTTAAGTAAAGATATTTAATAATATATTCGAAATTATTATAATTACTATCGGAATAAAACGTTTTAAGATAAAACCCTGGAATTTTTTTATTTTTTCCTTATTTCGAATAATAAATGGGATTACGTCGTTATCGACGGGAAAAATATATTAAACGACCGTTACGGTTATAACTATATATAAACGTTTATCGGTAAATTTAATAAAATTATAATAATTTTATTAAATAAAAAGATTAATACCGCCGAAACCTTGATTAACCGATATTATTAATATTTATATCGTTTCCTTAAAATGTTTATTATTTAAATTAACGATAACATAAAATAATTTATTTTTTAATTTTTGGTTAAATTAAACGAATTTACCGGTATAAAATATCATTACGAAAACGTTTTATACCTATAAACTTAAAAAGTTATTAAGTTTATATATTAAAAATTAAATTAACGTTTACGTTTTTATATCGATAAATACTAAAACGATTAAAACGTATATATACCGGCATTAAATTTCGTACATAATTTATTATAATATTCGTCGATTAATATAATTTTATTAAAAATTATATTAAATAAAAATATCCGGAATTTATTATTGCTGGATTTAGATATAATAAAAACAAAAATCGAATTAATTTATCGAATATTAATAATTATTAAATAAATTAAAAACGTTTAAACGTTTATAAAAAAAGTTGCATTAAAAATATAAAAACGTTAAAAAGTATAAGTTAATAAAAAACGTTATTTAATTAATTTTAAAGTCGGCGATAAAATTCTTTTCCGTAAAAAAAGCTTTATAACGTAAATATTAATTATTTATTTAAATTTATAATAAATAAAACTTTTTAAAATTATAAAAAAACGTAAATATAATTTTGTTTTTAATTTATTATCGAATTATAAAATAATTGATTTATTTTACGCCGATCGGTTACGTAAAGTTAACGATAACCCGTTATTTTAATAAACCCAAATATTACCGTTATTTAAAAAGATTAACGGTAAATTAAAGTTTAAAATAAAATAAATCGAATAATTAAAACTTAACGGACGTTATAAAAAGTTATAATATTAAATTAAATAAAAAAATTACGATTTTAACAGAATATAATATTTCGTAACTAATTTTAAAAACGTATCGATTATAATAAAACGGTTTTATACGGAATATTTTAAAATATTTAAATTACCGGTCCGTTTATAAAAATAAATACGTATAACGGCGGCCGACGAAATTAACGAAAATTATTCCGATAATAATAAAGCCGCGAAAATAGGAACCGGATTAATAAGGAAAAAACGGTACCTATAACTGATAAAGATTTACATACTTTTTTTGATTATATACAAGTTTTTAAAAAGGGGTAGTATGACGGCAGCTACCAGGATCAAACCGTGAGGCTGGTAACCGTCACGTGGGGCTGACAGCTGCCATACGAACTAGCCATCTGCCATACAGAAAGTAGGGACATTTGTAGATCTTTACGCACTTTGCGACTTTGCCTTCCCTTCCTTCTTTTCTTCAGCTTAGAATCTTCGTTCATAGCGCCAATAAACTAGCTATCATGCTATATTTTACTCGCCGTAACAAAAGTTACTTACCGTTATAATCGTAATATCGGTATTAAATAAGATTAAAACTTTTAAATATTAGATATAAGCGTATATTTAGTATTAGAGTTAAAACGGGTATTGTTATTAATGATGGAGTCTTTGGACCGTGTCGGTTGGGTCTTATATTGGTAGATGTGGCTAGAGTAGTTCCTATCTAAGCTACAGGTAATCTCCGTGACGTTTTAGCTTAGAACCCCTGATATTAATAGTTATCTGACATTATTAAATATTTTCGAACGTAACTTGGAATGGCGGTAAGATATAAGATTTCTTAATTTAAAGTTAAAAAGTACTTTAATTATATATAATAATAGAATATAATATATATTTTAAATTACTATAAATATTATATATTCTACCGTCTTTTTTGAAAAATATATAACGTTTTATTATTACTTGTAGTAAGCGATAACGAAGACGAAAATCTGATATTCGCCACGAACCGTAACTAGGTTAGATAGGAATAAACGCTGCAGATCACTGCTATATATAGTTAAAAGCGTTTATTAGCTTTGGATCTATTTCGAAAGATAATACGATATCTCTCGTAATGATAATAATGCTATATTCAGGTAACAAGTTGAGATCAATACCGTTTCAGCTCCATTTAAGGCTCGAGAATACTAGCTTTAATTAATTCTAACCTCGGACCCCACCTAATGAATTTCCCTGGCAATGAATGGGCAAAACATATATAAATTGATAGTAACCTATATATTTAAAAGTCGTTTAATAACGTAATAACGTATTTGTTAATAAAATAAAGCTATTCAGGCTATTTAAATTTTACGCTACCGTTTTTAAACGGGTTGTGTGAGGATACGCAGTGCTTCACTGAATGTTATTGGTATAACGATGTGTATATTACTAACGATGTCTGGAAAGGATCGGGATGATCATATTGTGTGCAGAAATATTAGATACAGGTTGGGTGTGTGGGTCCAGTGCAGACGCGTTAGGATAAGCGTTGGACGGGCCAACCAATCAGGTGCATACCAACGCACCAGATCCCAACAGGTTGCTTTTTTAATATAACTGTTAATTATAACCTTAACCCTTATTAGCTTTAAACGTTTAATAGTTTTACTTTTAGCCGTTTTGATACATATTAATTTATAAAAATTTCATTCGGTAATTCCTTAATAATTTAACGTCTCATAGTTAGCTGTGGTGCAGTGCAGTGTTCTCGGAAGCTCAGCGTTAGGTCCTAAAGTCTGACTTGGGTTATCATCCCTATGAGACCCGGACATCACACACTGAAGTATATATGGCTGAAGAAGAGAGTATTATCAGGTTGACCTTCTAAGAGGTCCTGTCTAGAGAGAGATGTTGTGAAGCCTCCTTATATACACATAAAACAGCTGTGTCTGAGAGAAAGCGGTACCGGATTTTCGAACAACGCATCCCACTAGTAGCAACGCTAGCTAAGCCACGACGCAGCTAACAGACCTAGACTTCAGTAGGGTCTGACAATCCCGCAGCTATCTCAATCAGACACGATGGCTGGCTGCTTCCAGATTGGGCCTCTGCCCTTCGGGAGGTCATTTAATCTTGAGAAGTCAGGGGGGTGGATGGTTAGCGCATAACAGCCATCGGAAATTGCTCTTTGCATTGCTGTCACTGGTGTCTGCCTTATCGAATGCAAGGTATATTGCTGTAGGTGTAGTCGTATTAGGCTCCCTTGTTGCAGCACTTTTTAGTTCTTCACTCATGTGAGTGATCCAGCCCACTATTACAGAAGGTTGGAGATTTCGACACGGCATTACATACTTTCAGCTTTGCGCGGCTTGTCCCATACAACGTTTCTCCTTTTGCACAGGAGGGACAAGTCTGCTGTCGAAGATAGGCTGAATACCCGTTAGATTCCGTACTAAATGACAAGCCGTGAGGTTTCGGGACTGTACAATCTTATACGTATATAGGAGGCGTGGGTCATCGTACATTTATTTTAGCCCCTATTCCGGTCTATCCCATTTCCAATACTCTACCATTCCTGAATCCTGGGTGTGATGACCCTGCCCTAGGAAACTCCCTGCTTACATCATTAGCTCGTCGCTATGGCTTCCTACATCGCCATCCAGGCCCGCAAGACTCCAATAGCCAAAGGGTCGGAAGGGTCACAGCGTGAAGACTTGCAAAAGTGACAAAACACCATCCAGGTTTTAAGCGCGTAAGCATCAAGTCAAGGGCAGCCAAGCCTGCGGCGGCGAGTTCGCATCTGACCAAATTATTTGCAGCCTGAACTGAAGAAGCGCGGTCGGGGTGGAAATCCACGAGAAGTGTATTTAGAGACTGGAACGTCAGTTCTCGATACTGTGCGTTTGTCTAAATCTTATGAGGTCTTACAGTGAACAGGACTTGGTTAGTGAAACCAATGAAGAATTGAAGTATCAGGGGTATCGCTATATGCTAGTGGCACGATCAAAAAACATCTCCGTAAGCGGACTTATTAGGTATACTCACTACTTTGACTTGAAGAGCCCATCCATATCCAACGATGAGTGGCGTGCAAAGTAATATGGAGTATTTGGTCGTTCGGAAGCGAGCATATTCGATAGGGAAGTCCAAGAGCTCCTCTGTTCTGTGACATGTGTCGCCCAATCCCAGTCTCCGAGCCGTAATTGCATAATCTCGATCGATTATTTTCCCTGACATGATTGAGGTTAACGTAAACATAGTCGACTCTATTCCATGTTAACTTACCAGCTAGAAACGCCGTTGCCGCACAGGCGACACCGAATGGGATGTATATCAGCCCTGAGACTAATCCCGAGACGCCATATACCTCCACAAAAATAGTAGAGAGTGAGGCTTGCAAGCAAGAGTAAATAGTGTAGTAAATGCCGTAGCAAACTACAGCAATGAGGGTGGCACGGTTCCTCAATAATGCGAGGACAGAGAAAGGGTTAACGAGCAAATTCCCACTTCCCTTCTCCATCTTCCGGATTTCTGAGGGCCTAAAAGGAGGTTTTAAGGCGGAAATAAGGGGCTGATGGCACCACGAGACGGGGCCACTCCCATCACCAACCAGTGTTCTACACGTTTCTGCCATGTAGAGGAAGATAACTAGAAAGACGAGAAGAGATGCAATGACCAAAAACCAGAATATTGAAGGCCAAGTCCACCGTATGAGTAGAAGCCCACTGAACAAGGGAGCAACGCTTGGTGGTGTATTCAGACTAGTTCGTTCCTTGGTTAGTCTCAAACTTGTGTAGTGATTTTGACGCGACTGCATACAAGATAGACATGAATCCCGTATAACCACCTCTTTCGGCGGGAGTCGTCATGTCACCAATTACCCCATAAGCAATGGAGAATGTGCCTAGTTTATTTAGTATCGTCCTCAGAACGTTTCCGGGCTGGACACACCTGATATAGCAGCGCTTTGCAATATTCTCAAAGTCATCAAAGCAGCAAATGTCCTTTGCGTAGCCAGACCAATATTGACAAGACCATATATACCAAGTGACGCGATGAAAACCGGACGGCGCCCATACCTATCGGCCGCGTCGCCCGTGATGGACGGGAAAATACCCGATGCAATCAAATACGATGTAACAGTAAGATTGATGCTTTCCACAGAAACGTGCAAGTCTCTTGCTATGAAGGGAATCGCGGGGAAGTATATGAAGCTGCTAGCAGTAGAGAACCAGCCTGCCAGAGCTGCAATCAGAATGATCCATCGCTTCTGTTTCGTAGTAAAAGCAGAATGGCCAGGCGCATCCTCTTCCGTTCCGAGGGCCAATTGCCCATTGCCCTTTTCACTGGGCTCCAGCGGGGCTTGTGACTTGTTGTTAGGAACGTGATCCTGATTGATCAAGGTAGGCATGACTACGATAGTACCGTTGCGGTGTGGGAGTGGGAAAGAAGTAATGGGATAGAAGTTTGTTTAGACCCGAAGTCCGGCCAGTCCACTGGCCGAGAGGGGGTTGGGAGCAGGGGTCAGGGACATGTGACGTCTGCTAAATGGATGTAAAGTATATGCTCATATTGTATGTGCATATCTCCATAAAAAGATAGGTACCTATCGCGTAATGATGGCAGTGGGCATATATCTGAAGATAGAAGACGACGATGAAAATAGAATTCACTAATCTTATGCCGCTCCTTGATTAGGATAAGCTTGTTGGGCTTACATTAAACCCGGCCTTGTATCATCTCTTGCACTCCAACAAATACGTGGTGCTCCTACGTCGTAAGAACCTGTTAGGAGAGAATGTGGATACCCCCTCTGAGTGTCAGGAGCAAGGGCCTTACCTGTATATATAAGGGGCTTCGCCACCGAGTAGTTAGAAAAGTAGGCTGGCATTCGTAGTTATATATCCACTACATATTCTGCGAATTACCTTTTAGGCGGCTCCTTCTCCCTTTCACGCTGTACTACCATTCCCCTGACATCATCCAAAGACTATAACCTTGGTTCCGTTCCATGCACTTGTTCCGCTTGGAAACCATCGAGACCTTGAGGGTGCTTCGCGAGGAGCCGGCGCATCGCCTGCTTGGCTCTGTACTGAGTCAGCAGACGCATCATGTTAGTCATTTAATGGAATATTTCGTTATTTACGTTTGGAGTAGTGGTGCCCATTGCGGCCACATGCCGGCGGTGCAGATATTGTTTCGTCTGCAAATTGTCAGTCATAGATATTCACGAGTTTGGCTTCTCTTACGCCGACTCACATCGCATATAAGTCATGCCGGTCGTAGAAGTCTTCCTGTGGCTCGGATGCTCCAACTTCATTCTTGTACATGTCTACGAACTCCATGCTAAGGGCATATCCACGATCCCCCATGAATTGGAGGTCCACTAGGTCATATTAGCCAAACGATGACTTACGTCTGTGGGTCTTATGCTCACTTTCATTATGACCGTAGAAGCAACAGGAATCGAACAATATGGGCTGTTTCGTCTCAACATCGATTTGAATGTTTCCATCCCAAAGGTCACCATCTATAGCCACCGAGTTAGCATATACATATACATCTACATCTACATATATTCAAATTCGAAGCATGAGACCTATGCCAACTCCAACCGTTCCTGATGAAAGAGTCAGGTTGGAAAATCAGAAGCACTTACGACACAAGGTAGGCTTGATGGCCCTCCCACCTGTCTGTAGCGGTCGCAGAAGCCGTGGTATGACCTTCTGGATGAACTGTTCCGCTACTTCTTCCAGCTCGGAATCCTTTCCACGCTCTTGTTGTGCATAGGTCAGGTTAGCACGGAAGAGCCTGGTAAAGTATTCCTCCCAATTATCGGTCCAGTCATTGATCATCGGAGGTGGACCATAATAAGTCGTCACGTGAAAGCCAAAAAGCCCCGTAGGTGAGATGGATGACTGGTGTAATCTCTTGAGAATTGTCAAGAACTGTGAAGTCGGCGGTGAACGTGCACGTAGGTAGCGGAACTCTGTGATGAAAAAGGACTTTGACGTGTCGTTCTCGAAATAGCCCCATGCAACCGGGTGGCATACGTTGTCCGGTATATAAGTTGCCAAGGCTTTCTGTCCTTCATATTCTGCTCTAGACATCTCAACGAATCGCTCCTGCTTGACGACCTCCAAGATCCGTCTTAGATAGCGGTAACGATTTGTGCCAGAGTTTTCTCACCTTCAGGAAATACTCCTTCGCTTCGCCGTCAACTTCTACATCGACTTTGAGTCCAGTTGACCACTAGGACGCGTCAAGAGTCAGCACGAGACGTATATTGGATCACCCGTGAAAAGCCTTCTCTTGAGTGATCCCAGAGCGAGGGCTCAAGATACTACCCCTTGCCAGGCATTAGAGGACGATGGCTCAATCTTTAGTGCTCGATAAGGCGGCTGTCTCTACTCCCCATTGAAGCAGTCTTCTGGGAAGACCGTACATTTGTTTTGCCATGTTGGTTGATGGACAGTACCTGGCATCCTTTAGGAAGAACTGCCAGCGTCCTCGTCAGCACCCATCCTGACCCTTGGTTCTCTTCGTTACTCCGCTTGCAGTACCCCGCAAGGTATCGAACTCACCTGCCAAAATCGCCGGGTCCAGTATATCATTGTTCATTTCTCTGCTGGTAAGCGGTAAATATCTGTCGAAATTGCGATGATTGCGTATAATGGAGGATTCTTCATGCTGTCTAACCATTTCCGATGAATGAATTTATATATGCGACTTCCCAAACCATCAAGTTCAGCTCAACCTGCCTGGCGGCGCAATACGAGTAATGGGCGCCCGGTTGAGCCGAGCTCCTTTTTTGATTGGACGCTACTAAAGGATAACTGCATAAACGAGTGGGGGCGGGTTGGGATAAACTCACAGGGGTACTTTTTGTTAGTTGCCTCCACCGCCCCCACTGGTTCCCATTACCGACTAGGAAGTACACTCCTATAGAATTTGTATGGAAATCTACCTGCTTCAACATTTTCGTATTTCCTGATATTAACCAGAAACTTAGTTTCGATATAGTAAAAAACAACTTTTCCGCGAAATATGGCCTATAAATTGTAACTGCCAAACGCCTTTGACAAGGGGGCTAGTATAAAGCGCTGCGTTGGGTAATAGGAAATAGCAAAGGAATTGATAGAGGCATTTCTGCATGCAAAACGTATGGGAGTATACATATTAGTCTAGCTTTTTAGGGAATCTTGTGGGACGGTGGAGGTAACTAGCAAAAAATACCCGTGTAAGTTGTAAATGAGGGACCCTTGTTGGTTGTCTGTAGGAGGCTTGGATGCCTAACGCGCTTCCGCAATTGAAAGTACCGACATCTATCTTTCTTCTCTTACGCCATTGTGAACAATTAGTGGTTCGTAACATGCTAAGGAGTTAGAAATGCCGGTAAGGACCATGAAGGATACTGATGTTAGGGATTGAGTTCTGACTTGTCTCCTATCAGCGTTCTGTTACCCCAACCCGCCCAAACGAGGTTAGCAAACTCCCACAATACAAACGGATCAGCCCCACCGACAACTCTGTTGCGACAGCCTCTTCTGGCGGCACCGACGCCGACGCGATATCACGACCCGGGCCTTTACTTAAGAAACGTTTTGCGAGTTCGTGGACGAGGAAGCGCAACCAAAAGGATGAGGATGAAGGCGTACGGGGTCCGGTGGGACTCCGGCTTCTCCACTCCTCCCCAGAGCCTCTGATCGATCTCATATTTGTGCATGGACTGCGAGGAGGTTCTATTAAGACATGGAGGAAGGGAAACGATCCTCGATACTTCTGGCCGCAGCTCTGGCTACCCACAGAGCGCGATTTCCACAATGTCAATATCCATAGCTTCGGATATGACTCAGATTGGGCGAGCACGAAGCCGAGTATCCTCAACATACACGACTTCGGACAGTCCCTCCTTGAGGAAATGAGGAACTCGCCTTACTTGCGAGAAAACCGCAATGTAAGGAGAGTAAGCCTTACGCATTTCTCATCGCTAAGCAATAAACAGTGTCCTATAATCCTTGTTGGTCATTCAATGGGCGGGCTTGTTATCAAAAAGGTAAGTGGGCATTCACCAAGCGCCATATCATCCTGCCTAGCGACAATCTCGCGGGTCATTACCTATTGACATTCTTTTCTTCATAGGCATACATCTTAGCGAGAGACGTGCCTGACTTCAAGGATCGTATTCGGTGCATCTTCTTCCTCGCTACACCCCATCGGGGTTCAGACTATGCTGCAATCCTCAACAATATTCTCATGATGTCTGGGGTCATGTCCTCCCGTCACTATATCACGGATCTCACAACTGGCTCGGCGTCAACGGAACTGATCAATAATGATTTTGGAAAGTATGCGAACGATTTGCAGATCTTCTCGTTTTATGAGACAATGAGAATGAACCTCGGCATCTCGTCAATTCTGATCGTAGAGAAGAGTTCGGCTATACTCGGTGAGGTTCTCATCCCCTAACCGCGAACATCTTTGACTGATTGTTGCGTAACTGTAGGATCCGGCTTTAGGAACGAACGGGTTCAGTACCTCAACGCTAATCACAGGGATATCTGTAAATTTGACGGGCTTGATGATCCTAACTACATCACGCTGAAAAATGCTCTCGTTGGTGCAATCCAAGACTTGACTCAAGATGGTAAGTCTATTTCTTTTTCATACTGCATATAAGGCTGAGCATGTTTAGTCCTTGTATCCAGAAGTCAAATGTCCAAGGAACACGTGAAGATGTTGAAAACGTTTCTTGGCGTGTGGCACCAGCCAGATGAACATTATCCCAAAGTCAGCGGCTCATGTGACTGGGTCGACGCTCGAGACGATTACCAGGATTGGAGAGATCCTCCGGACGAGCTGCTCTCTGCTACGGAGGCCGAGATGGAGTGCAGAGCCCCATCTTACTATTGGGTCCATGCAAATCCCGGGACGGGGAAGAGCTTCCTTGCCGCCCATGTCGTGTCTGAGCTACAGGAATTCAAACTCGAATGCTCGTACTACTTCTTCCACGTGGGCAACAAAACACTGTGTTCTTTAGCCCATTTTCTGAGATCAATAGCCTACCAAATGGCGGTTTCGAACGCACTTATCCGCGAGAAGTTGGTCGCATTACAGCAAGAAGGGTCGCTCTTCGATATTGATGACGCCAGGGCTATTTGGACGAAGGTATTCAAAAGAGGCATATTTCAGGTGGGTCACCCCAAGGGCATGGCTTATAGTCGATGCTAAGCCTTGAAGATACACCTGCATACCCCACAGTATTGGGTAATAGACGCCATGGACGAGTGTAGCAGATACCAAGAATTCTTCACCATGGTCAAGGGAGAACGGCCGAGGTTCCCTTTGCACATTTTCATAACAAGTCGGAAAATCCCAGATATGCAGCGCTTACATCGCCAGTTAAAGGCAACAGCATCCTTAACTTGCATTGAAATACCGATGAAAGCGAGCCTGGATGATATCGGACTTTATATACAAAGCAGGATTGAAAATCTGCCAATTGACTCTACGAATGACAAGCAAGCGATTTCAAATGAAGTATTGGAGAGGTCGAATGCTTGCTTCCTATGGGTTCGCCTCGTTCTGGACGAGTTAGAGCAAGTTTACTCCCACGAGAGTATCTTGCAAGTTCTCCGAAGCATACCGAAAGGGATGGTACCATACTATGAACGAACAATCGAAGCAATGGCAGTGAACAAGATGGAAAAGCACATTGCTAAAGCAGTATTGGTTTGGGTCGTTGCAAGTTCACGAAGTCTCTCCCTTTCAGAGCTGTCACAAGCCCTGAAGTTGGACATTAATACTGTGCTTCTAAGTGCCAAGACTGCCGTAGAAGGGCTTTGCGGGCAGCTAGTTTCCGTTGAGAATGACACTGGCTTGGTACATCTGGTTCACGCAACAGCGCGGGAATTCCTTTTATCTGAGAAGGCTGGCGAGTTCTCCGTTTTGAAACCTCAGGCACACGAACGAATTGCACTGGCGTGCTTGAAGCTCCTGTCGAGCCCAGAGATGCAACCTCCGCGGAATCGAAGATTATTAAATCAATGCCAGAACCCAGCAGAAGTGTCACCATTCCTTGGCTATGCCCTGACGCAATATTCTGAGCACATACAATCTGCCTCTTCTAAGACCGACGAGCTTTTGCTATCAATCGACCGATTTTTTAAGACAAATGTCCTGTCCTGGATTGAAAAACTCGCTCGACAAGGGGATCTACACAGTCTCATTCGGGCATCCAAGAATCTGAAGGCATATCTGGACCGAGGAGCAAAGTACCGGTCACACTTAAGCAGCCAAGTCACGCACGTCGATAGCTGGTCAGTCGATTTAAGTCGTGTAGTTGCAAAGTTTGGCTCCGCACTATTACAGAACCCCTTTTCGATTTACTTCCTCATCCCTCCGTTGTGTCCTACCGGATCTGTTATTCACCAGCAATTTGGTAGGAGACCTAATGGCTTGGCAGTCGTGGGTTCCAGTCAGGCTGCATGGGACGACTGCATAGCATCGGTTGTATTCGGGGAAGACAGTATAGCATCGGCGGTTTCATGTGGCGAAAATTCCATTGCTGTCGGCATGGAATCTGGAAAGATCAACATATACAACCATCGCAGCTACCAGAAGGAACAGATCCTCGACATGAATTACCCTATCGATCTCGTACAC
Source organism: Monosporascus sp. CRB-9-2 (assembly GCA_004155915.1). Lineage (NCBI taxonomy): Eukaryota > Fungi > Ascomycota > Sordariomycetes > Xylariales > Monosporascus > Monosporascus sp. CRB-9-2. The sequence continues at coordinate 84,304 of QJOA01000147.1, read as the reverse complement.
TTTACGGGCGGATTCATAGCGGCGTGCACCATCAGGTACATTTCCCTCCTAGATATTAAGGGAGGGCTTATATGGCAGAGGCGGCTAAGGTCTCGCTGCATTCTTTTAGCTTCCGCTCACAACGCCGTCATGGCTGTGTCTCAAAACGGCCACCTACTGAAGTGGGAGATTTCAGATGGCAGCCTCCTAGAGGATCAGTCCTTTGCGTACAAAAGCTATGATGTCAATATTGAATCGAATGGACCTGCATTCAAGGCCCCGTCGCTTGCCTCGATCTCCCCAGACCTGGAAATGCTTGCTCTTGGTTATAGGGGCGGCACCGTCTGCCTTTGGGAGCTCCAGAGCGGCGAACTTGCAGGGTGGGCCCGAGATGGGGAGGATAAACTGGCTTCTACACTGCTTTTCAACCCGAACCCTAACATCAGTCTTCTCTTAATCATCTACACGAACCACGATCTTTCACTGTATGATTCGTGGTCTGGAAACCTCATAAATACCCACAAGACTAATGGGGTAGGGGTTCTGTCAGCAAGTTGCTCTCCTGATGGAAGAACGCTTGCTACCACTGATATGCATGGGAACATTCAGATCTGGGACTTCGAGTCCCTTATGCTCTTGTACCATGTATTGTCTCCCCCTAACTCATTTAGAATTCTGAGTTTTACATCAGACGGCTCCAGCATAGTGGATATATCAGACACCTGCATGCGTATCTGGTCCCCCGCAAGTCTTGTCCGGAAGAACACCGAAGAGGACAACAGTGTCAGCGACGACGCATTCCAATTGGCCGTCACAGAAGGTCAATATGAGACTCTCAGATCTTCGAGGATCACTGCTCTCTGCGCACATTATTCACTTCCCATTGTCTTCGCGGGGAAGTTTAACGGAGAAGTCATTGCTTTTGGCACGAGGACAGGGCGGCAGAAGTATACACTCTACACACACCCGCACTCGGCTTCTATCACTGTATTATCAGCCAATAACGCCAATGTTAACATGATCGCCTCGGGTGACGTAGATGGAATGGTGCAGATTAGGAGTCTCAAAGTAGGGCCATCGTCTGTGGTGGAGTGTGAATCATTGCTATTTCAAGTCTATCTACCCGCACAGCTTTATCAGTTATGTTTCAGTCCACAAGGAGACCATCTCCTCATAGCGACGCAGCGTTTCGACCGAGTCTATTCCATCAGAAAAAGCTCCTGTGTTGGCTCGCTGGAATTTGAGCCTAGTGAAAGAAGAGTTTGGCGCTGGATCCATTCCTCTGGTACAACGACCGCCGGAGAGCAATTTCTCTTGCTAAGTGATCACGTCTTGAAGAAGTTCAGTGTTCTAGAATTCCCTTCGAAGATCGACGGCAGTCAGGTTCACCTACAGTATCAGTTAGGAGAGGGGAGTGAGGAAACCGGTCTCGACTCAGCAGCCATTTACGATGAAACATTGGTTCTAGATGTTCGCGTACAATCGGGTTACGTCTCATCTTCAATCATGTTGTTGTTCGACCTCAGCGGAAATTCGGCAGGCAAGGAAATAACGGTGCTGAAGCCATTGAGCGACCTCCTCCCTAACATCTCCAAGCGCTTCATTGGATTCAGTGAACGGACCAAGAGCGTCCTCTTTCTGCACAAAGACTCTTGGCTATCGAGCACAAACTCAAAGAACCTAGCACTCAACCGATACATGCAGCACTTCTTTGTACCAACCGAGTACGTGTCTACTAGCAACCACGTGCTGCCAGCGAGGGCTGTAGACGATAGCATTGTCTTCTGTCTCCACGGAGAGCTTGCTGTTGTAAAAAATGGCCTTAACTTCCAAGAGCTCAAGTCATACAGTTGACGACGATCGCGGAGGAGGATTGCATTGTAAGCCTTCTATTTTCTCTTCAACTCTCTAGGGATGTGTTCGTTGGCAAAGTTTATTTCAGCTATTCCCATCGTACGATGTGATTCCTTCCGATAACACTCCCTGCTAACTCCCGTTTATTAAAGCGACATATAAGGCTACGTACATAATATACCATTTTTCAAAGAATCCTTGATGTTGAATTAAGTATTCTTTGTGACGAACTCCAAGCTGGTATTGGACATACTGACCTTCATGAGTTCGTCGCAATGCTCGACCGGCATTCCTGAAGTAATGCTTGTCGTTGTTAATCTCCATGGTCAAACCATAGTTGGCCTCCATCTCGACCCTCTTGCCCCAGGAGTGTTCTACAGTTACCCCGTTGATCAGCATCTCGACCGTGTCGGTCACCTTGGCCATGGGCGTCCACATCGACTCTGGGAACGCGGCCTGCTCCTTGGGCATCATCGGGTTCGTCTTGATTCCACCGGGGCATATGGTATAGGTGCGGATGCCGTCGAAGTGATGAAACGGAAATGCGATAGAACGCATGAAGTTCACAATTGCCGCCTTTGCACCGCGTAAATGGGTGTGAACTGAGACCCGTACTGTTCCCCGCGCTAGTTTACACTCGCCACCATAACCGCGTTCTGGACTTACGAAAGCGGTGCAGCTCGAGTGGAACAGTAACACGGGATCCTTGCCCTAGCCAGGAGTAGCTCTGAAGTAATGCTGAGCTAGCTAGGCCGTGTACATGGACCCCTTGAAGCCGACGTCGATAGTTGGGAACTCCGGCTTCGTCAGGGGGAGCGTCTGCACCTTTTCGTAGAAGCTGGCCCTCTCCATGATACCGGCGTCCGCGAAGACGAAGTCGAAACGCTCCGACAACTTGAACGCGGCGGCCAGCGAGTCGTAGTCTGCCACGTCTGCCTGGTGGGAAGTGGGCATTCTGCATCTCCCGGGCGGCGCTCTCGCCCTTTTCCCCATTCCTGCCCAGCAGGTGAACCGTCCAGCCCCTCGCGGAGAGGATTTTGGCAACCCCCAGGCTGATGCCCGAGGTGCCTCCGGTGATAAGGGCGACTTCCAATCTTGCACCATTGTGTCGATGGCTTTAGATGACCAGGGTTGCGAAAGAAAAAGAGGAGTCTTTGGGTTTTGATGACGCCCGCAATGATAAGATATTATGAAGGGGAACCTCGATGTTATATATCCATGGGGCGGGTGGAGTCCTGTGGATAATGCCCAGACTCCACCATACCTGCTGTAGCATACATGGAGCGGCGCTAGAGAGTGCATTTCGAAGACGCCCGCCTCGGGTTCACAATCTTGACCTATTGCTAGTTAACGACTGTACTACTATAAAATAATAGGGTCTATATGTCGCGGCCAGGGAATACCTGCATGACTGGCCAAAGTACATGAACCTACGCACGGCTTTAGTCGCAATAGGGGCTTGTCAAGTCCACGTTATTGAGTCGGAAAATCACATGGCGACAGCGAACATTCGCGCTGGAAGGACGGTCAATGCTCTCTTTTGTCCATTCGTTCGTAGCCACGAGCGCTAAGCTCCGTGGGCAACGGGAGGGGACGCTGTGGGACTGGCCCCTCCATCTAATCCGTTGACGATGGCATTATTACCGCTTAAGAATTGCCCACCCTAGATAAGCATGATCACCGTGGATCGACTGGGACGACTAGCTGGGCTTAATCGAGGTGAAGCTCAGGCCTTATGTTGGACCTTGGTTAACGGCTGCGGCTTGCGTGATTCTGTAGTTAATAGGTCGAATGCCCCTTTTCCGGCAGCCGGGTCTGCTGAAACGGTATGACTTCCATAGACATAGGATAAACTTCATGAAATGTCACCGCGAGAGATGCCAAGGTACTGAAGGAAGGGATTTCGGCGGGATCTCCGACGGTTGCTTTAACCCTAATTGGATGCTTCATGATTACCAAAATTATGATCAAAACAATTCACCGACAAGAGTCCGAGGTGAGTAAGTCGGAGAGCTTCTTCCCTGAGTAGTAGAATATAGACACGGCCTAACGTCTGGATGCGAGCAATGATTAGTAATGAAAAGCCGTCGGCGATGATTTCGCCCTCGGAGCTCTCCGGGGCTCCGCTGATAACTCCGAGGGGTGGGGGGGGCCGCCCGGAATGCGGGGCAAGAATCACATCAGAGATCTCCGAGCCGAGCTTGACGACTAAGATCATGTACCAAGTCAGCAACACCATACATCTCCAGCTGGCAAGTCGAAGCATATAAGAAGTGAGGCATCGATATTAATAAATTTTCTCACTCTAAGCGGTTCATCTCATACATTTACGTAGACCTCTTGTATGTTTCTGCTCCGTACCATTCGAACGACATCTCACGTGTTTTCGTCATCCCAAAGTATCGCAGCCGTCTTCTCAAATATCCAGTACAGTCGCTCCCAGTTTCGCAGAATGGCATCTTTACCGAGCACGATGAAGGGTGTGGTTATCGAGAAGACGGGGGGTACGGAGGTGCTGCAGCACAAGACCGACCTGCCAGTACCTGAGCCTAAGGAGGGCCAGATCCTTGTCAAGAACGACTATGCCGGGATCAACTTCATTGACACGTGAGTTGCTCCTTTTTGATAGAGAGAAAAGATGGGGGACGTGGCTGATCCAAAAACTTTAGGTATTTCCGCTCGGGGCTCTACCCCCTCCAAAAGTTTCCCCATGTTCTCGGCTGTGAAGCTGAGGGTACCATTGTGAAGACTGGCGGCGGCAACTTGCTCAGTTTGAAAGAGGGCGATAGGGTGGTGGTATCCCTGATGGCGGGTACTTACGCCGAGTACACAGCTGCGCCGGCAGAGAAGGCCATCAAAATTCCAGCCGGGATACCCGAGAAGGTCGCAACCGCTGCTCTATTGCAAGGCCTCACGGCGCTGACTCTGATCCGCGAGGCGTACCCGGTCAAGAAAGGCGACTGGGTCCTTGTCCACGCCGCGGCTGGGGGCACGGGACTCTGGCTCTGCCAGCTGTTGAAGGCCGTCGGCGCCAACACGATCGGCACGGCCTCGACGCAGGAGAAGGTCGACCTGGCGACCCGGGCGGGCGCCACGCACATGATCAACTACAGCCACGAGGACGTCAAGAACAGGGTTATGGAGCTCACGGGCAACAAGGGCGTTGCGGCCGTGTTCGACGGTGTGGGCAAGGCCACCTTCGACCTGTCGCTGGAATGCCTCGCGCGGAAAGGAAGCATGATCTCGTTCGGGAACGCGTCCGGCGCCGTACCGCCGCTCACCATCGCGCGCCTGAGCGCCAAGAACATCAGGCTCATGCGTCCCTCGCTGTTCAGCTTCATTTTCACGCGCGAGGAGCTCGAGACCTATACCGACGAGCTGTTCCGCTTCATCCTCGAGAACAACCTCGACGTCCGCATTCATGAGGTCTACCCGCTGAGCCAGGTCGCCAGAGCCCATCAGGATCTGGAGGGCAGGAAGACGACCGGGAAGCTGTTGCTTGATCCTTCTAAATGAAGTGTCATTCGGAAATGCTCAAGGCAGAGAGCCTTTGTACGCTGGCTCACTCTATATGAGTGCTGTAAGACAACAGAGCTTTCTAATCGTTGAACCTAAGAGTCGAGCAAGCTGCACCACCTACTTTTTGAATATGCTGGATTAGTCCATCTTGGACATGCTTACATAGAACGCCAACAATCAATGAAATCAATTACACACAACCCGGGATGCAGTATTGGTGTCAAAGATAGGTTGGATACCCTTGGATTCCATTTTAAGCATTTATTAGAGGCTCGGGGGACTACGCAGCATTCCCGCTGTCATTACCACCGTCGTTTTATCAACTATTTTGCTTAGCGGCAAGAGGCGAGGGCCGAGTTCTCGCTCTTAACCGTTCATTTCATCTTCCCGCTTCGCTGCAGGAATCTGTCAAACAGCCTGAGACCACGAAATATGAGTATCCTCGTTGCAGCTTCATTCGTATATTGATATTGATGATAATAACAGCTAACTATCTTCTTCAGGGTTTTAGGGAATTAATCCCTTATATAAATTAATTATTACCCCTGTTTTTTCCATTTATTAACGTAATAAACGGTCCGATTTTTTCCGACCTTATTTTACTATATCCGATATACCTCTTAATAAAGCTATCGTAAACCTTATAAACGTTTATTACGTTAAGATTATTAATAAATAAGGTTTTTTTAAAGCCGATTTAAATCCTTTTTTATTAGGAACTTTTGCATTACCTTACGTTCCGTCCGATACGCTATAATTTTTTTACGAAATTCGGTTTTTTTTTATAAATTTTAATATTTAAATAAATATTTTTTTTTTTAAATTTTTATAAATCTTTTATACGTAGTATTTATAAATAATTTCGTAAAACCGTTAGCTATTATATTATTCGTTTTTTATTTAAGTTATATTTTTTTGGTAAAAGATTTTATTTTAATTAATAATTATATATTTTAATATATTTTAATTTTATTATTATAATTTACCGTAAAAAAATGATCTAATTTTAAAATTAATATTTTTAATAACTTATTTAAAAAGAGGCCTTTTTTAATCCTTTAATTTAAAATTAATAATTTTATTTTTATTATTTTTATAATAATTATACTTTATTTATTCGTTTTTTATTTTATAAAATTTTCGAATAATAAAATTATTAATAAATAAATCATTATTTATATGTATTATAACCTAAATACTTTTATTATTTTCGTACCGAATTACAAAATTACAAATAAATTATAAATATTAAATTACTTTATTTATAATCTTATAATGAAGATTTAATAAATTATTATTAAAACGTAATAACCGTAAAATAATAAACGTAATATTAAAACGCATAAAAATAATATCGAAAAGAATTAAATCAACCTTTTTTTAATATACTTTTCGTTATTTATTCGTTATTATTTTTTCGAATAAAAAAAGTTTATTTTAATTTATAAAAATATAAAAAGTTCGGTTTAATATATAGATTTAATATTAAGCTATTACTTTTTCGATATATATTATTTATAATAATTAAATTAATCGTTCGTTTTATAGTTTTAAAATATAAATTTTTAAACCCTATTTAAAATTTTTAAAATTATTAATTTTAAATGGTTTTTTTATTAATAATCTTTTTTATTATTATTATTATTATTATATATTTTAATACTATATCGTTTACGAAAAAGAATATTAATTTCTTACTCTTTATTATTATATAGAACTTCTAAAAACTTTACGAAAACCCAGGTTTTAAATGCCTTTATAAGCGTTTTCTGCTATAAAAAAGATAATTTCCTAAAGTTATATAAAAACTTTTTAAACCTTAATACTTTTTTTTTCGTAAAAAATAAAAATAAAACTTAATTAAATAAATATTTCGATAATTTCTTTTGTTAAATTTTTTTTTAATTCGTATAAAGTTTTAAATAAACGCAAAAAAATTTCCGATTGTTAATATTTTCATAATATTTTTATATAAATATTTTTATTTAATTTTATATTAACGAATATATTAATTATACCATTATATTAATTTTAAATTAAATTATATAATTATAATTATAAAACTTCGAAAAATGTTATTATAAAAATGAAAATATAAATATTTTTATATTCTTTTTATAAATTTATTAAATAATTTGTAATATTAAACGTATTTTATAGTGTAAAAAATTATTATATTTATCGAATTTATAGATATATATTTATATATAATTAAATACTTATTTCCCGTTAATTCTTTTATAGTTATATTTCATTTATAAATTTATTTATTTATAATTATTTAAATTTTTTTTTAAATTTTTAAATTTTTTTTTATAAAATAATTTAGTAATTTTTTATAAATCTTAAAAGTTAATAAAAGATGTTTTTAATAAAATGTTTTATTTATTTATAATAAATACTTAATTTAATTATATTCGAAAATATTAGTTTAAACTTTTATTTTTATTATTATTAAAATAATAAGGTAAACGGTTTATTATTCGAATAATTTATATTTTATTTATTTATGTTTCGTATTTTAATTTTATTATTAAATTTAAACTTTTATATTGAACGTAACTTTTATTTTTAAGATACGACATATGATTTCGGAATTGGAGATTTTATTGATATTTTTACCTGTTTTAAAAACGGTATTTATAATTACTTTTCTTTTTAAAAATTATAATAATTCGAATAATAATAATAAAAAAATATAATAATTTTTTCTTTTTTTGTATATAAATTACTTTTATTTTAATTATATTTTTTAAACTTTCGGCGTCTTTATTTTATATTTATATATTAAATATTAAAAATTTAATTTAAATCTTTTTTTAAATATAAATTATTTCGATTTGATATTTTTTATTATTTAATTTATTATTATATTTTATAATTTATATTTTACAATTATAAATTTCGAAAACGGTAAATATTTAATTTAAAACTTTTATAAATATTTCGGTTATTTTATAATTAAAATATGATTTTTAGTTATAATTAAAAAATAACTAATTAGAAATGTAATATTATTAATATAATCATTAATTTTTTCTAGATCTTAAAATTAATAATTAATTATATTTTTAATTTTACGGATAAATTTTAATAAACTTTCTAATTTAAACGTTTTATTTTCCCGTATTTATATACGTTATATTTAATAATAATAAATTTTTTTAACGTTTTTAGTTAAAATCTTTAATTTTTACTTTTGAAAAATAATTTATAAAGTAATTGAAAATTTTTAAATTTAAATTTCTAAATTTTAAATATTATAAGTAAATATTAATAATATTCGGAAATTTTTTATTTATAAGTTAAATTTTTTCGATCAAATAAAAAATCCTTTTTAAATTAATTATAATAATAAATATTTAATTATTATTTAATTATATTTTTCGGTTAACGTTATAATAATTAAATTAATTTCTTCTCGGAAATAAATTTTTTTTTTTCTAATTTTATTAAAACTTTTATTTTTTTAATGAATATAATAATATTAAATTATAAACAAATTTTTTGTAATATGTTATATTATATAAATATATTAACCGAAAATTATTTAAATTTTCGAAATGGATATTTATTTTCTTATATTTAAATATATTAATATAAGATTTAAAAATTTATTTTCTCTTTTAAAAATATAAAAAATATTTTTTAAATTAAAAATAATTTGTTTTTTACAAAAATAAATAATTATTTTAGAAATTATATAAAATATTAAAAATATAATTTTAATAATATTTATTTTTCGTTTTAATTAATTAAATATTTTGGTTAACGTTTTAAAATTTAATTTTTTTAATTTTTCTCTTAAATTTATAATAAAATTGATATATTTCTTAATTAATTATATTAAAGTTTCGTAAAATTTTTAATTTTTTAATATTTTATGTTTAAAAATAAATTGATAAATTAATAATTTATAAAAGTTTAAATATATTTAATAAATAAAGTTGGTAGGGTTTTTATAAATAATTATATATTTTCGTTTTAATTTTAATTTCTATTTAATTTTTAATTCTTTTTTAAAATATTGATTAATAATTTTTATATTCTATTAATATTTAATAAACTGTTATTTATTTCGGAATTTAAATTATTTATATTTTTAAATATTATTTTAAATATATTTTAAATAATTTATTAATAAAAACTTTTTAAATATACGAAAATATAAATTTAAATTATATTATTATTTTATAATATTTAAAACTATTAGAATTAATTTATTTTTTATAAGTTAATTTAAAACTCATAATTTAAAAATCAAGAATATTATTAAAACTATTTTTTAAATTATTAATTAAATTTTATATATTGTTAAAATTTTTTTTATACGTTTGATATAATTAATTTGTATTAAGTTATTTATATTTCGAAGTTTTTTAAAAATTTAATAAATAATTTAATAATTACCCAATATTTCTATTTTAATTTTAATTTTAATTTTAATTTTAATTTTAATAAATAATACCGGGGTTTTTTTTTAAATTATTATATTACTTAAAAACTTTTATTAATTTATTAATTTTTCAATATTTTTTCTATAATTTTTATAATTTTTATTTTTATATACCTATATAATTTAATATATATTATAATTAAATTTATTTTTAATAATTATTTTTATTATAAAATAAATTTTTATTTTAATATTTATTTATTTAATAAAACTTAATATAATGATTATATTATTGCCATTAATTTCGATTAAAATATTTCGAATAATTTACGGATTAATTTTTTTGAGTACGTTTTTTACGTTAACTTTATAAATTAAATAAATTATAATAAATTTTAATCCGGAATTATATATTTTTATAAATTTAAAATTATTATTTTCATTTTAAATTTTCTATTTTATTATTTTTAATATTTAAAAGTTAAATAATTTTTTTTAATAAATTTTATTATTATATTTTAAAATTATTTATCGTTATAATTATAATATTAATATCAAATAAAAATAAAATTTCTACTTATTAAATATAAACGTATATTTAATATTAAAATTAAAATAATAATTATTATTTTATTAATTATGGAATTTTTAAACCGTATCGGTCGGCGCTTATACCTATAGATATAGCTTATGTAATCCCCACCTAAGCCACAGGTAATCTCCGTGGCATTCTATCTTAGAACCCCTAATATCAACATTTATCTAACAAATCGAGAAGTCGTTATCGCGCACGCCAGGTTTAACGCCCTTCCCGATCGGGGCGTGGCTGCCCAACCGCTTCGCCCTGATTGGCCGCATGCTCACTTCCCTCGTCGCGCACGCGCATAAATAGACCTCCCTCCCCAACGTAAGTCAACGTCCTGTTCTTGTACTCTTGGCTTCGCACGCCCCTCTTCTCTTCCTTCCCCGCTGCCTTTGGCCGGCGGCTATCACGGCAGCACCTCTTCTCTTCCTTTCCCCGCTGCCTTCGGCCGGCGGCTATCACGGCAGCGATCCGATCCTAGTTTTCTCCCCGGAGGAATTTGGCTCCGCCTGCTCCAGCTCCATATGCGCTCAAAATCTGTCCCCTTTGCGTCTGCAGCGTCGCGCCCGAGTCTTGCGCCGGAGTGTCGCGCAACCATCGGACACTCCCACAGCTTCCCGTTTATTGAGACTTTTCCAATCCTCGGCATGAATCCGACTCGACATCAACCTGAACGTCAACTCAGGTCTGCCGCATGAGCGGTCAACAACCGACGGCCGAATGCCTTCTCCACGACTTCCCACCTCGCACCGTTTCTCTTGGTCCGTGGGGCTGACTCCATGTCTGCCTAGCCGATCTCTGGCGAAAACTGGCAGGACTTGCCCGTTCTGACCAGTCACGAAAATGCCGCACGTATCGATTGCGTCGATGCGGAGGCATTAGGAGGCCTCCCCCTGCACGGCGCGTCCGGGCGTCTCAGTCTGCGGGCTAGACACTGTGTTGGCTGCAATCGGACCGAATTTCAGCACAGCTGCGGCGAGGCATGCAAGCGACCAGTCACGAGAGAGGCAGGTTGGTGTTCTGATTCAACTGCCACCCTTTTTCTCTGACTCACGGGTCACACGCCGCAATTCTGGCTGCAGCGGACATGGACGATGAGACCAAGCCGAGAACGAGGCCTCGGCGAGATGGTCCAATTGGGACGAGTTCCGGAGAGCATGACGAGGGGGCTCTGGCGTAGCGAGGTCGGGAGAACAGGCAAGGGAACGAAACTGGCGCAAGATGACGTGGCCTCTGGCGTTACCGGTGGCTCGCGGGATGCGCTGAAGCGTCGACGTACCTGGGCGCATGGCGGGCGGTCCTTCGTTCGCGACGGCGAGGCGGACACGGACCCCAGAAGGGGCCGGCTGGTGGAGACGATGACGCGTATCGGGCAGCTCGGTGAGACACTGCCTTGCCGTTGGTGTTATTAGGACGGGACGATAAGAAGAAGGAGGGGCCTGATGCAGAAGGGCGCAGGAACGCGTCGCAAGAGGAGGGAATGATGCGCCTGTATCATGCACGCGAAGCCGCCCTAGGGAATCTCAGGGGACACGGTGGGTCATGCGGCATCAAATCAAGGCTCGATTCGTGCCGACGACGCCCTCTTGCAAGGGCCACTTTTCCAGTCGCCTCCTTTCTCGGCAGTTTCGTGATTGGCAAGGTTACGAGGGACCGGGGAACCGACGCTCTTGGCGATAATGCGAGGAGACACGACCGAGTACCTTCCGTTGGTATAGGTGGGGTAGAGGTGGCAGCGTAGGGCACACACGTCGCTGATGCTGCGGCCAAAGGCGTCCCCCTTCGGCACACGCATATGTATTTCGCTCGGTGCCCAGGAGTACGAGATGCCCGGCTCGCAAGATATATGGTTTCCAGAATCTTTTTTGTCGAAGTCTGTAGCAGCTGTATTATAACTACGCCGCTTACTCGTAATACGATGGCAACCGTCTTTCTTGATAACTAGATTTTTTATATTCCCCCCGTGGTAACGGGCGTAACGTTTACGAGCCACAATGTTTCGGTTCGGAATGCGGAGGTTTTTGCAGCTATCCCTGGAGCTCCTTTATATCCACCGCCTTTGTAGGATGCGGATGATCCTCGACGTGGCGGTCCTGGGGATTTACCGGACGACGTATTCCTAATTAGCGATACCGAGTTAAATTGCGACGATTCCGACAACTGCGATGACGGCCGGTTTGATATTACTTTCCCGCTACCAGACGTGCTTTTGACTGCTTCCCGTAACAGCGTTGCCGTTACTGGTGCGTGCCTAACTTTCCTATCGCTAAGGTGGGACATATGCTGATACGCCCGAGCAGATAAGGATGTTAACGTTGTTCCCGGTGGCAGCGGTGATAGCGACGCGAATGAGTTTTCAGTCGCCAGTGGAGCGGAACCAGACGATGAATCTGTATTAAGACAGCAGCAGCAGCCTCGAAGCCTGGAATGTTTTTTAATACCATTATCTACCTTACCCAGGACTGTATACGCGGAACGGGACCAGCCAGCTCCAGCATCTAGCTTTCTACCTCCCTGTGCGGGAATTCCTTGTTAATAGGGTCTCGGGTGCCCCAGATACCTAAGACTTTTAGTTATGTACCAACGTGTACGAGGCCGCTTCAGCGGAGATACCGAATTACCCAGGGCTACCGAGGATAACCTACCCTGCCATTTTTGGAATCTGTATTATGGCTTTCCCAGCAACATCAAGATAGACTACTTGAATGCCCGGAGCCAGCCTTTTACCAAGCTGGGCGATGGTAAGGACTGTTTCCGTTCCGTTCGAAGCAAGGTTCGAAGCGGAACTTTTTACCGTAACTCGGCCAACTCCGGCGATACTGAAGGCGGTGAAAGTAAACTGGTTAACGTTAAATAAGCTATGTAACTGTCCCTAAGTTAAGCCCCCGTCAGCTTTTAACGCGTTATCGGTTCCCGTCGATACCGCGATGCCGATGATAAAAAGGACTATCGTTCCGTTGAGGGTAGCGATGCCGAGCACAGCTAGGATAATATTAGGTTGCAACGACGTAAGCGCCGTAAGGTAAATTCCTCGACCTTTGCAGCTAACGGAACGGTCGCTTAGTAGTAGATATATTAATTTGGTACCGACCGATTACGACGAATTTAGAGATCGTCCCGTCTTATAAAACGCCGGGATCAGTCCAGCATTCTTAGCCCGCCAGCTTTATAGGGTTTAATTTTAGAAAAGAGATAGTTAAAGCCCCTGCCGCAAAGTTCGAGTAATGGCCCCTTAAAAACGCGGTCTTTAAACGCGTAACATTTAACGGGGTAGCGACTTTCTAGCTGCAGTTTACTTAGAATCTATATACAGAACACGAAGGATATTATATATAAAGCAGCATAAGGCCCGCTAAGGGTAAGGGCATTTGAGCAAATTTTAAGCTAACTTTACAAAAAGCGAAATATACGTTGCAAAAGGATGTAAAAATTTGCCAGGTAAAGAAGCAAAAATTATCTTAGTTTGCAATCGCCAAGTAACTTCCAGGACGTTCTGCCCCGGTTATTAAGGTAATGTTAGCAGTCATAGTGATCGAATGCAGGAATCTGGCGTAATTGCTCTGTGTTGGTTCTTTAAGTTTTAGAAAAGGATAAATCTAGTCCGTAGGTAATCGCCCTTACATATACGATTGGGTAATAAAGGATTATCAGTAGATAAAGGCTGTCCTAGGCAGCATTCTGCTGCCTAGCCTGAATAAAGCCCACCAGCTTACAGTACCTGAAAGCATTAATTGCCGATACGTCCTTTTGCGTTAGGTAACCGTAACTAGAAAGTTCGAAAAGTTCAAAATTAAATCTAAAAATAACCAATTTATATAAAGTTTAAATTTTAGTTTTTATATATTATTTTTTAATATTTTTCGATTTTTTAAGTATCTTTTTAAGTTTTAAATTCCGTATAAATTATTTAAAAATTTATTCTGTTAAATAACTTTATAAACCTATTAATAAGGTTATTTTTATTTTTTACGTATAAAAAGTTAATATTTTTTTTAAATTTTCTATCGTACGTAATAATATTTAATTTTAATATAAAGGTTTTTTTATATTATTTATTTATTTATTTATATTCTTTATATTGTTTTTTAAAAAAAAGATTTTTAAATATAATCTTTAATTTTATTAAAAAGTTTTTAATTTTTTTTTTTTAGTTTTGTTATAATCGTTTTTATATTTATATATTCCGTTTTATAATATATTTCGTAATAACGTTTTATAAATTTAAAATTTAAAATATAAGTATTTTAATGATAAAAAATATATATTTTATAAAAATTTTTATTAATTTTTAATTATTTGCAAAGTTTGTATTTATTATTCCGAATAATTTTAAATTATTATATTTTTAATACGGATAATTTTGTTTTAATCTTTTATATCGAAAAAATAAATTTATTATATCGTTTAAATAATATAGCAATTTTTTGATTCATTTTTAATATTTAGGTAATAAATTATTTATAAATTTAATTTAAATTAAGGTTATAAATATTATATTTAATTTATTAATATAATTTTAAAAGTTATATTTTTTAATTAATTTTCTTGTTATATTTTATAACGTATTTTAAATAATTTTTAACGAATAATATAAATTCTTTTCGTATTTTATTTAATCCAATTAATTTTAAGAATTTTTAAATATATTATTATTAATTTAGCTTAATATCGTTAATTAATAAAAAACGTATAATTCGTATATTTAAATATTAATTTAGGGTTTTTAAGTTTTTAATAATTTTTTTAGTAACGTTTCAAAGTTGCTGTTTGTTAATTTACAAAAGTAGGAAATTATTAACGTATAAAGCGATAATATACCTTGTTCTAGGGTTTCAATAAATTGTCTTATCCGAAATTAATAAATAAAAACCTAATTTTACAAGTATTTTTTTAACTTTTTTTTGCTAAATATTTCGGCCTGTTTTAGGCCGTATAAAGAATTTATTAATTTAATAAATTTTTCAAGGAAAAAACCGTACGTTTTTTTATTTTTTAAGTACGTATTAAAATATTTCTTTCATAGTAAGAATTATTTTATATTAATAAAAAATTTTTTAGTTTATTATTTAAGTACGTAACGATAAAATTAATTTAAAATATGTATTAATTAAAATAAGTAATTAAAGTTATTAATATTCTTTAATATATAACTTTTGTAATATTTGTTATTATTTTATTATAATTTAATTTTTTTCGTTATATAAAGCTTTTCGTATAAATACGTATTTTATATTTATTTAACTTTTTTATAAAAATATATATTTTTTAATGTTTATTTAGTATTAATTAAATATTTATAAACTTTTTTATTAAAAGGTGTAACTTTAAAAGTTTTATATAAAATGTATTTTTTAATTTCCGTAAAAATTATTTTAAGTTATATTTTTTATTTTAAGTTCTTTATAACTTTTTTATAGATAGATTATTATTTGTTGTTATAAATAGTTTATAAATAGCAAATAATTTATTTAGGTTAATCTTTTCAAGTTTTCAAAAATGTTATCATATTTATTTTTTAATATAATAATTATTTATTAATATTTATAACGAATCCGGATAGCTTAATCGGCGTCTTTATAGCTTTTAAAGAAATTTTTATTGTTATCGTTTATTAATAAGTTAAAATGAAAGGTATATAAGTTTTTATCATTTCTTTTTCCCTTTTTAGATTAAAGCCAGTTTTAATTTATATATTAACTTAAAGATTACGTTTTAAATTAAAACGTATTTAATAATTATAATATTATATTATTTATTTACTTTATCGTATTATTATATTTTTCGTTTTAAAGCTTTAACTTTTTAATATTATCCTTCATTTATTAATATCTTTTTTTCCGCGTTTTAACGTTACGTTTAATATTATTTATATTAATACCTAAAAACGTATAAAACCTATTTCAATCGATTTCGGATTATTATTTTTATATAAAGGTTTTTAACGGTTATTAAATAATATAACGTTTTCTATTAAAAATATTTCGTATTTTTATTTTCCTTTACGAAAAAAGTTTTCGTTTTATAAAATTTCTTAATTAAAAAAAAATCCAAAAAAAAGTTTTGGTTTATATATTTATTTATTATCGTTAATTAAGTAAATGTTTCTTAAGTTTTAAACTATAATTAATTATTTTATTTAACGTATTACGGTTACCAATTAACCAAGAAATGCTACTATATTAGCAATCATAATAATTAAATATAGGAATCTGGCATAATTACTCTATATTAATTTTTTAAATTCTAAAAAAGGACAAATTTAATCCGTAAACAATCGCCCTTACATACACGATTAGGTAATAAAGGATCATCAATGGACAAAGGCTGTCCCAGACAGCATTCTGCTGCCTAGCCTAAACAAAGCCCACCAGCCTGCAGCACCTAAAAGCACCAATTACCGACAGGTAAGGTATTATACCAAGCTTAAAACCAGCCCCACTTACGGGCCTTGGTAATTACGCAATATTTGCCAAACCCTAACGGTGGACGATATAACAAGGAAAAGTAGGAAGTAAAAAAGATTTGTAACTATAGAAAGCTGGAAGGCGGAGGTTTAGAGTTTCTTATAAAGTGGAAAGGCGGAGAAGAAACGTAGGAACCGTCCGAGAACGTAACGGAAACAAAGGCACTTGATAAGTATAAACGTCTTCACGGCCCAGTTGGTCTAGATGATATCTAAGCATTTTCAGAGTAAATATATAATTATGACGGCTTACGTAAATTTACAAGGCAAACCTGCAAGCAATTACTGACAGAAACCGTAAAATTGTTACGTGTGGAGGGCGTTTGAGGTCCTCTGGAGTGTGCCCCGCGTTAATCCCAATATGTTTGTTTTATGGCGTTAATAACTTCACCACCACTTCCTCCCAGTTACCAGCAGCCAAATGTAGCGGCAGCCGTCGGTCTCCATCCTTCGCTTCGGTGACGGCGCCCTTCTCCATAAGTAGCTTCACCACCGCTTCCTTCCTGCTATGTTGCCTGCCACTTAAAGATATATGTCTAAGACCAACCCTATAAAACCACTATCCAAAACGTACCAGTATAAATGTTCCTTAAAGCTTTTCTGTAGTAAAGCCTTGTAGAAGGGTTTGACATATGGGCTGAGGACGTCTAACGATAGCGCCGCTTGATTCATAAGCACCTCGATTGCTGCGCGTCGGACGTCCCCGTCTCGATCCCCAAGCCGTGCTGCGATGCCTTGTAGCATCTCCTCGGTGAGGTTAGCCTGGCCTTGAAGCGCCTCGATTGCTGCGCGTCGGACGGTCCAGTCTTGATCCTCGAGCCGTGCTGCGATACCTTGTAACATCTCCTCGGTGAGGTTGGCCCGGCCTTGAAGCGCCTCGATTGCTGCCCGTTGGATGTTCTCGTCTTGATATTTAAGCCGTGCTACGATGCCGTGCAGGATCGTATCCGGTAAGCCCTTATGCTGATGTCTTAGGCTACGTAAGATGGTAGTACATAGGCGTTTAGAGGCATAGTTAATCAGCCAGGGAGATGCGACGTTTATGATACTGGACGGTATCGCTATTCGTATAGATAGCGATTCTAGAAGAATCGGTTTTGCGTCTTTAGGTGCTTGCTTTAATGCATTGGCCAAAACCTGCTCCGGATACTCCATTTCGTAAGCTAATCCGGAACTTTTCGTAAAGTCGCACTCGAACAATAACCACTATTCCAGTTTATTTTTTAGCTTTGCTTAAAGTTCCGTAAAAGCCGACTCCTTCCGTTCGACTTCGCTCAGGCAATGCATAACCAGGCGCTGATACGTAGGACCCAGGAGGTCGCGTGGCTCCTTTCAATCGTCTGGAAAAAGCCGAATACCTCCTTATCAGCACCAAGTAAGTCGGCGACAAAGCGCCAGAAGATATCGTAGCGAGGATCGTACTTGTGCTTCTGAAGGAAAGTGGAAGGCTCGATATTGTTACAACGTCCATTGCTGAGTTGCAGACAGTTAAGGGGTTGTTTAGCTTTTCACCGTTGTACAAAATACCGTGCCGCAAAATACACTTGAAAGGCGAGGTGTAGGAAGTGGTAATTTCGGCTGTGGTCCTCTGACGAAGGGTCTGACGTCCGGAGAAAGGAGAGTCGTGGAAGCGTCTTGTCCCAATAGACCCTCTTATGGGGTAGTGTGAACTCCTTGGATACAGCATGCCGATGCTTCAACTCGAAGTTTATCACGTCGTTGCACATGCCAGTAAATGCAAGGCCTTCAAGAAGACAGACCTCACCATCGACGAGGTATTTGATCTGGCCCACTTCCTCGTCTTTGATATCATCCTTCGATACCAGCTCACCCAGCTCATTCTCCCTCTTCCCTAAATGCAGGACATCCTTCTTCCACAAACGTTCCTCAATAGCTTTGTAAATGGCCGTCATGGTCTGTGGCACGGTCTTGTCGCCGAAACTGTCCCAAGTGTAACAGAGCGCATCCAGCTGAATGGGGATCCGCACAAGATCCTGGATTAGCTGATGGGCGTCAAGGTACGACTGAACATCTTCAACTCTTTTCGGATCGGTAAAAGTAGCTTGGAGATAGTCTTTCACCTGGTCCGGGTAGAATCCGATAGTTTCCACTTCAAGGTGGGGAGGCCGGACCCCCACTGGAAGTGACACGTGCGGCCGGGATGTGATGATAACGTTGGGTTGATCCAAAAGGCAGCGAAGGAATTCGGATTTGTACTCTTCGCCCGATAATTCTTGGGCTATTTTGTCTAGACCATCGAGGATGAATAGGCTCCTTCCACTTTCGACAATACGCTGCAATTCTTTAGCGAGAGTTGCGCGGGTTTTCGCGATTCTGCTCTCCAGCGAAATATTCACGAGAAAATAGTTCCTCGAGGTCGTATTGCGCCGGCGACCACTCTTTCAGCCTCCGCAGAGGCACCCAAAGCACGCGGTCGAACAATTCATTCCACTTGCGAAACTCGTCAGTTGGAAACCCGTCGACCATCTTCTTACACAGGGTAGTCCTCCCGACTCCCGCGCGTCCTCGGATTAAGATTCTTGTCGGTTGTATCGTCTGGCCGTTGGAATCTTTGTGTGGATTGAAGAGAGACGACAATTCCACCTGGATATTCTTTTCCGGCGTCTCAACCTTCAGCCGAGCGGCGAGTGAAAAGGGGGACGTTTGAGGATGCAGAAACACCCAAGACGGGAGCCATGTCCCTTTCTCCTGTCCCAGCGATCCACCCTCGGATGCTGAATAGGTATTGACGATTCGAGCAACACCCAGAGGATTGGGCTTAGCGAAGCAGATATCGTCAAGAAAATGAACTGCATATCGCTCACCATGAAACTTTCTACCTTTCTCGAGTCCCCTTCGATGGATCCGTCACTTGTGAGTCAGGCTAGATCCCTTGAAATTCCATGCCTGAAAGCACCCTCGAGCTTCTGGCCCGGCGTCTTGGTTAAACGAACATCCTGGGGTCAGGTGACGCCACGCACGTGAAGGGCTGGCATGAACGACCAATCCAGCTCGACTCCGGCTCACCAGCTGCATGCATGCATGCGTTGGCCCAGTTTTTGTCAGGTAATTTGTATTCCGTAGCGACGCGGAGTCCTCAGAGCTTCCTTCGTCCTCACAGCAACATATCAACGCCTTGGGTTACCGAATGTCTTGTTCTTCAAAGCTCCCCTTTACTAGAAACCTTTAAAATCCTCGCTTCGATGGCGCTACTCTACACCGAGATTCCCAAGGACCATATCCGCCTGCTCCACCTCGGACCTGGCAGTGGAAAGGACGTAGTTGAGGCGACTATCGAAACTGTCTCACTCCACGCAGCTAACGAGTATGATGCTTTGTCATACGTATGGGGCAAAAAGATCAAGAAGAAGGCGATAAGGTGCAACGGCATGATGGTCGATGCCACGCAAAATCTCGTCGGCGCGATGAAGCACCTTCGATATCCGGATCGGTCTCGCGTCCTTTGGATTGATGCGCTTTGTATCAACCAGAAAGACAAAAACGAAAAGTCGACACAGGTTATGATGATGGGCGATATCTATTCCCGGGCAGTGAGAACAGCCATCTGGCTTGGACCTGCCGACTATACCAGCGATATTGCCCTTGCTTTTATCAGAAAAACATTCGACGACCTTATTCAGTCTCCCAATACTCTGCGGTCCAAGATGGACGGCGAGTTGCCCAAAGTCCTTGGTATAGATTCTGCCGCAATCGAGCGCCGCCTTGCAGAGCCAGATTCCGAGCGACGAGTGTCAACGTCTGTCGACAGTGACCTGCTAGAGGAGATTTCTGATGATGAGCAGCGTGCATCTGTTGCTTTGCTTCTTCGACGAGAATGGTGGACTCGAATTTGGATAATCCAAGAGCTTTGTCTCAGTAAGGAAGCGGTTGTAGTATGCGGGAACTCTTCAGTTCCATGGGAAGCCATGACGTTCGCCGTGGCGGAGCTCGGTGGCCCTGATGATAGCAGCAGCGATTCGGATGACGACGATTCACTTGAGCGTTCCTTGGCTGAGATTTCTCGATATCGCTCTTTATCAACCGCGCGAGCGGGCCTCACTGCCTTTGATGTCCGGCCGCGGCTTCAAGATGCGCTGATTAGCTTCCGATGGTTTCACGCTACCAACCCGCTCGACAAAGTGTACGCGCTGTTGAGCATTACGGACAGTCTTGGAGTTTCCCCTGACTACAACGTGGGTCCAAAGCAGTGTTTTGAGGACGTCGCTCGCCGTATCATTACGCAGTCGACAGATCTAGATATCCTCGACCTGGTAGTCCCATCCTTCCCCTTAACGTCCCGCGACACTCCTGACTTGGCTACTTGGGCTCCGGATTGGAGCCAAACCGATGTGTCGGATTTTAGTATTCGCGGAAACGCCGAATCAGCGACTCACCCGATATTCGACCGAGACTTTGGTGACTTGGATACCGGTAAAGAAGAGCCTCTTCTCACAAGCCAAGCTCGGTTCAACAGAGAAGAGGCGTTGGTTCTTCGAGGCATCGTTATTGAAAGCATCAACCATCTTCACGACTCCATTTTGCTTCCTGGTTCTGCCTTCCTCGCCGATTTCCCGATGATTCGCCCATCTACCACTGCCGGTATGGTCGTATCCCTCGCCGGCTTTGCTCTGAGGTTCCTACTGCGCCTTCCCAAACTTTGCCATCACTTGTCATTGCTTGCCGAGTATGGTCGCTCCCTGCTTCACTTCTCTGGTCTTGCTACCACGATTGATCCCACTATGCCCCTGGACTCGCGGTTTCAGTCTGCAAACCGACTGCTTAGCCTCTGTATGCGCGGGATTGGCGAACCCACCACGGGAGATGTCAAAGAGTTTCTAGAAGGGCACAATAATGTCACCGAACCAAAATGGGACCGTCTAGTTCGACTACTCGGGCTTCCCAAACTTTTACCATGGGTCTACCACACTATCCGCGGTGTTTTTGTGTTCATACTCGAGTCCCCGATGTACGAGGACCGAGACAGTACTTTTTTTCGGGGCTTCCCTGAAGGGCTACAAGCCCACGCGAATCGACGACCGGCGGTAACCAATGGCGGTTATCTCTGTTTTACGCCACACACTTGCCTTGTTGGTGACCAGGTTGCGCTCTTACGAGGGGGGCGCCGGCCGTATATCGTCAGGAACACTGAAGATCATCGGTGGAAGGTTGTCGGGCCGTGCTATCTCAGTCTGCCACACTCAAAGGATTTGAAGCGTATGTGGGTCGAGGAGCAAGCTGTTGAAATGGTCTTTGTATAAAGGTTAGAGCGTGTGGGCTAGTGCATCCGAGATCGTATGCTGGCCCAGGGAACAGACTCGGATCGTGAGGACATCAACCCCACATCATCGCACTGTCAGCATGCTGTCGTCCTCATCTTACTTGTCAGGCCTAAAATGGGAAGCATACCTAGTTGGTCAGTGCAGCTTACGATGTAAGCCTCCTGCGCCTGCACCTTTGTGCACGTCCGGTTGTTCCCGCACGTTATGAGTTGAGCCACCCCGACGGATAAAATGACCAAAGTTCCCACGTCTAGGAGGTCAATGGACAGCTAATGAGGTTACCCTGTAGGGGTTGATGAGGTTACCCTGGAGGATTTAGTATGGAAAAGGTTGCAGGGTAGTCTCGAGGAAGAACAAGAGGATTCTCAGCAAGTGTTGTAGCAGAAAGAGATGCAGAAGTAGTTGGGAGGAATTAGTATATAGTAATTAGTTGACTGAATTTGAAGATATCTAGCTACATAGAGGACCTTGTTGAAAGATATGGATATATTTATACTCGTCGAGATGCAAGAATTCTGATAGCGTCGAGTATAACGTCATAATTGTTAATATGAGCCTAGATATAATAGCTGATCGGCTTAACTAACTATTAAACCTAATCGTACGGTTTATATTAATAATGATATTATAAAAATTTAAACAATAAAAGTTAAATATAATTACGTTCAATGATAATAAATATTAAAAACTAATTTAAGTAATACATTTATATTATAAATAAAGAATATTTAAATTATAAAAAATAACGAATATATATATATATTTTAATTCGATATATTCGACCGGTTCGAATTTTTAAACGTATCGAGCCCTTCGAGCCGCTAATTTCCAGCTCGAACGGTTCGAAACGCTAAGTTTTTCGAATCCGTTAAGTAGGTTACGTAATTTAGAACTTACCTAGTCTTTTTTTTTTTTTTAAAAAAAAAAGTTTCCGATTATGTTAAAATTTATTAAGTTTATCGGGTTATAATATAATTTTTCTTTTTTAGAATTTTTATTTTAAAAAATAATTAATTATTATATTGTTTAGTAAATAAAACTTTCCATATTTTATTATTAAATCTTTTTAATACTATATTTAACCGAAGTGAAAAGCAACGATATTTGTAACGTAATAAGGGTTTTTTTAACGGATTAAAACATTTAATTTTATTATGTTATAAAAGGTTTTCTATTTTCATTATAAAGTTAAGTATAAAGTTTATAAGGTTTATTTAAATTCGGAAAACTATATTCCTTATACGGAATATATTAATGTCTATAATTTTTTTAACGTTTTCGAATTTAAATATCAAAAGCTATTAAAACGAAAAAAACCATTTAAAGCGGGAAAAAAGTAAAGGAAAGAAATTTTTCGTACTGTTATTAATAAACTGAACCGTTTTTAAAAATAAAGGAAATTTTTCGTAATTATAACGTTAAAATATTTCGTCATAAAATTTAAGATATAGAAGTAATAAAGGAAATAGATCGTTTGGAGAAGGAGTAACGTAAGTTAGAGGCCGAAGCGGCCTTATTTTTTCTAGCTGTCGACGTGGCCGTCTAGTTAACGTTAAACGATGTAAACTGGAGCTTTTTTAGCCTTTACGGCTTCGGTATTACTGGTAAAAACTTTTTAATAATCGCTGGGTTTCCGTAAGGTTTTTTACCGGTTTCCAAATACTTTTTAATGCTAAATAATCTTTTTATTTAACCAGGTATTATTTTTTGCCATCTTTTTGTTTAATATTAAGTATTATTTTTAATTATTTATATTTATGCATTTTTAGTTACCTTTTTTTCATCCGGTACGGATTTGGATTATGTTATTACTAATTTTAATAAGGCAACGTGGAAAATTGGGTAAAGTTTAACTTTAAGAGGTAATTTTAATTAGTAGTCATTTTTCGTATTTCTTTTTTAAATTTTATATAGTCCGATATATTGAAAGTCGAATTTGTTAATAGGTCGTCTTATTTGTATATTTTTAGTAATTAGGTAACTTATCTTTCCTTTTTTAAAAAGTTAATCATTTTTACCTTTTTTAATTATAATATTTTTGTATTTCAGCGTATATAAATTTAAGTTTTATTTTTATTTCCGTCTATAATTTTCTTAATTAATTTAATATCAGGATTACTTTAATATTAGCTGGTCTTTTTTTTACGATATTTTTGTAAAATTTTGATATAAAACCGAAATTGGCGTTAATTAAGGTTATTTTGTTATTTTCGTGGTAGCAGGTATTATAAGCTAACTGGGTTATTAATAATTATTTTACTTAATTATTTGATTTATAATTAATATAATACCGGGAGTAAGTTTCGAATATTTAATTAGTTTTTCTTTTTTTAACCGTCTGTTTATAATTTAACCTTAATTACGTTATTAAGTTTTATTGTAACTTTGAAATAAATATGATATTTTTATCCAATACGATATTTATTAAAAATCCGTATAGATTAATATGGTATTTAAAAAAACGTACGTAAATTATTTTACGTTTATATTGTCGTTAAATAATAAGAAATAAGAAAACTTTAAAAATCGATTGACGATTATGAAAATATTATCGTAATATACTCTCGTTATTAAGTCTTTTAATAAAGGTAACTTAATAATAAAATTAAAAATAATTAAATTACATGGTTACTTTATAACTGGCAATAATTATAACTCTCCGTATGGTTTGTGATATCGTACCTTAGCTTTGTTATATAGGTTGTATTATCGTAAAACCTTTTATATTATTATTTTTATTTTCGAAAAATAATACGTACGCTGTAAACGTTTTATAATTTTGTAAATTCTTAGATGTTTATATAGCTGATATTTTTATATTTCGCGCATTAACTTTTTTTAAAAATTCTTTTAAAACTAAGATTTTATCGGTTTTCTTTGGGTAAAGTATTATTACCTTATTAAATTGTCTTTTATAAATTAAAGGCTACTTTCTTAATTATCGTAATTTATCGTAACCTTATATATCCTTCTTTTATTAAATCGAACATTTAATAAAAGATTTTATTAAATTTCTTTTTTAAATTTAGTTATTTATTGAGTACATTTACTTTCTCATTATTTAACCATTTCTTATAAATAATAACGAAACTAAATTCCGAAAAATATTTTCCGTAATAAAATTAACGTTTTGTTAGTTTTCGAGTAATAATAAACCGGGTAAGGCTTTTATAGTCCGTATATATTTTAACCTAATATAAGTTTTCTTTAAGGTAATATTGAAATTTTTTCACAACGTTAATAATAATTAAGAACTTTTTATTTAAGATAATATAATTTGCTTTAGCTTTTTTTAATTTATAAGAATAGAAAGTAATTAGGTGTAAATTACCTTAATTATCGTAATATTCGACCACTATATTTTAGGCATAATCCGAAATATCGGTCTTTAACTTAACGGAAGGACTTAGGTCGCATATAATCAAGAATGGCTTGCTGGTAATTATATCCTTCATTCTTTAAAAAAAAATGTTTTCGTCGTTGATTACAGCTTTATTTCTTTCTTAATTAGGTTAAATAAAAACATAACGATTGTGTTAAAATTACCTACAAACTTCCGGTAGTAATTAACAAATTTAAAAAAAAATTTTAAATTTCGGTAACCATAATAAGTAAGTTTTATTTTTAAATTATTATTATTTTCTTAAAGTTTATCTTAGCATATTCGGAAGTAATAATATATCTTAAATACGGTATTTTTATTTTACAAAACTTACTTTTATTATTATTAACTAAAACATTAACGTTTTATAAAATTTAAAGAACTTTATAAACCTATTTTTTATTTTATCTTTTTAAATTTAAATAAATAGAAATATTATCGAGGTAACAGATAACAAAAATATTATAGTATTCGTAGAATACGTAATTAACTATCCTTTAAAATGTTATGAATATATTAATTAACCTAAAAGGTATTACCAGCTATTTATATAACCCGTATTTAATTTTAAAAGTTAACTTTTATTCGTTTCCGGGTTTAATACGAATTAAATTATATTTATTTCGTAAATTTAACGTAATAAACTTTGTTAATAATTTAATAATATTTCTGTATTCCTTTATTAAGTTTCGTACGTAAGTTATAAGTGCTAAGGTTTGTCGGATATTTATAACGATTATTTTATTAAAAATACATTAATTTTTAATTACTTTTATTTTTAAATATTAGATTTAAATTTGGCCGGAAATAAAAATGTATCTTAGAAAATCTAATACTTATATATGTTATATTTTTTGGTTAAATTCATTTGAATATATATCTTGTTTAAAGTTCTAAGTGTTTAAACAATATCTTTTATATATTTTATAAAGGTTTGGAAAGAAATAACAATAGTATCAAAATACATAAATATAAATTAATTTACAAAGTTCTTAAAAAATCATTATAATTAAGTATTAAAGATTCACGGAAATATTAATTACATATATAAATATTATTTTGTATTTACAAATTTATATATCATTTTAAATACCGATTTTTTCTTTTTGTTATTTTCATACGATAATAACTAGCCCGGAAATTAAATATAATAAACGATTTAACATTATTTACTTTTCATTTAATATATTTTTAATCGTAATATTATTTAATTATCCGTAATTTTAATTTTCCGGAAAGTTTGTTTATTTTCGGCCGTAAATAGGTTTTCGTTTATTATTTGTATTTTGTAAAATTTGAATTTATATTTTTAAAAAATTTAATATCTTTTTCTTATTAAAAAAAAAAATTATTCTCAGTTTGCGAATTAATTATAATTTTAAATATCTTGTTTTTATATTAAACCGAAATCTTATTTTAATTACGTATTTCTTCATTTATTCTATATAAAATTCTATATAATAAAGGTTTCCGATATTTTAATTTTAAATACTTTGAATATGTTTTAATTAATTTTATTTATTTATAAAAAACGCTTTTATTTTTAAGTCTTTTTAATCTATATTTACTTTAAAAATTCTTTCTTTATTTATATAATTTTATATATTTAATTTATATTCGAAAACCTTTTTTTACTTTATTTTCTCTTTTTATATTTTAAAGTTTTTTAAAATTAAATATATAAATTTCCGAAAATAATATAAATATTTTCGTAATATAACTTTATAACTTTATTTTAAAATAAAATAAAATAATAAAACATAAAATATTTTAGTTAATAAAAAGTCTTCATATATTTATATTTAATATCGAATTCGGTAAATATCTTTTTACTTTATTTAAAGCAAATTTCTTTTAATTTTAAAATAAATAAAATAATTATTAAAATAATAAGTAATGAAATATAACGAATTATAAACGTTTAATCAAGGTTCTCTTTTAATATACATTTAATATTTAAAAAATGCGTAAAACTTTGTAAATAATTATCCGTAGCTATTAATATTAAGTAGGAATTTAATATTTTTATTATATATTTTATACCGAAATATATTAAAATAAGAACAGTATTTTAAATTATATATATAAGTTTTAATTGGAAATTCTTAATAAATAAAATAATTTTCGTAGTTTTAAATATCGTTTTAAATTTAGGTAGTTATAATAATAAAAGATTTTACCTAAAAAAATCGCTTTTATTTTTTGTATTATTTACTTTATTTTTATTTTTATTTTTACTTTTTTTAAAATATTTTAACTTATTTTTACAAATACAAAGTTTTACTTTTTTCGGAATTTCTTTTTATAAAAAAGTAATAATTAAAATTCATTTCATTTTCTTTTTTACCATTGTTAAAATATTTTATATTAAAAATTTTGTTTTTACGCTTTTTCGAAACGTTAATTTTTTTAAAAGGTAATTCTTTTTAGTTTATCTTTAATTTATAATTTTAAGTTATGTTTTTAATAATAAAATAAAAATTATTTTTAACCTGTTAAATTTAGTTAAATATTTTATTTATAATTTACTTTGGTAGAAAACTTTTATTATTTCATTACGTATTACTTTTTATTTAAATTTTCAAATAATATTCGTATTCGTTTTTCGAAATCTGTATACTTATTAAAAATATGGATAATTATATGCGAAAAATTATCACGGTAATTTTTTAAATAATCTTTTATAATAGGTTCCAATTATAGAAAAACTTTTCCGGCAAATAATTATAAAATAATTATCATTTCTTTATAATTCTTAATTAAATTTTTTTTATATAATTCAAAATAAAATCTGGCCTAAACTAAATAATTTTTTTACGTTTATAAATTCATTATAAGGTTTAAAAAAATAACTTACAACTTTATATATCTGGTATGTTATATTAATTAAAGGGCGGAATAATTCGTTTTATAACAGCTAAGCGTTCACTAATTGTTAAACCTAAATCGTACGAGGTTATATTAATAAAAATATTGTAGGAATTTAAGTAATAAGGTAAACTAATTACGTTTCGCAACATTAAAAGCGTTTTAAATAACGAATTATTATTATAAGCTGGTACTTATTTAAATTACGAAATAATAAAAACGTATTTATATACTAAGTATTACTTAATAATTAAATAATCTTATTTAACTATTCGTTAATCGTAATTAAACCGCTTATATTCGACCGTTAATCGAATATGGTCGAACAAATCTCGTTCGACTAACTTTTGATTACGTAATTCTTTTTCTTTTTGCTAAAATCGCAAACTTTTAAAATCTTATCCCGACCGTACTTCTGGATTTTTTAGCGTTAGGCCATAACACGATTTTCCTTTTTCTAAAATCTTTATCCTTAAAGATCAACTTTTTTGTTTATTATTCTAGGTAAATAACGTTTTTTTCTTTATTCTCATTTTATTTATTCGTATTTCTAAACCGCGTAAGAAATAAAGTCTTAGCCTTAACCGTTTTGAAATCTTATCTTTATTTATTAACAAGTTTAATATAAATATACTTTATTGTTTTGTTTATTTTCGCGTTAATCGTTCTAACTATATTATCGCAAAAGGCGAAGTTTGTTATAACTTTTATATAGAAAAGAAGTATGCGTATTGTGATTTCGGCGGTGTAAACTTTTATATTAATACTTTTTTTTTATTTTGTGTATTACTTTTTTCTTTTTTTTACCATCTTAATCACGTACGTATTGCGAAAGAAAGATAGGATTAAACGGGAGAAAAAAGAAGCCGAATTATCTTTTTTAAAGGCTTTAGCTCGTTTGCAGCGCTTGCGTCGCTAAAAGAAAGTTTTTCGTGAAAAGGCGTTCGAAATAATCCGTCGTATTATTGACAGAAAGGATCCAGGTCTTTTAGTGGTATGCCATCTAGTACCTTCTTTATCTTATCTTTATAAGATATTTCTAACGTTTGTTTATTTACTAGCATTAATTATTTAGGTATACGGGTTTCCTATTTAAAAAACCGAGATTTTTAATAAATTATTATTTATTAAGAAACTTGCTGTATAACTGGTAACATATTTTTAAAAATTTACAAATTAAAAAGTTTACATTATTACGTTAATACCTTATTCTCGCAAATTTTTTTCCCTATTTGTTTGTTCGACATTTTTCAAAATTCGATACGAAACGAAACTTTTAAATTTTTTGTTCCTTAGCCGACAGGTTTACGATCCGAAATAAAATCGGTTATTATTTGCTTATATCTGGTACTTTTTAACTTATATTGCGAAACTTTTTTTTTGAAACCTTTTCCGAAACTTTATTATATTAATCGTATTATTTCGATACATTCTTATAATTTAAAATCTATTTAAGTTTTCGTTTCAAGCTTTTATATATTTATATCGTTAAACGAACTTATTGGTACCTTTTTTAATTACGAAAAGTATAAAAATTGTTATTATAATTAAACTTTTTTTCATAAATATAGCGTTATTTTTAAGCTAAAAAATTGGATTAAAATATTATTAAATAATTTAATACCTTTTTTACCGTTTTAGAAAATTAAGTATAATTATATTTAATTATTAAAAATATTTTATATAAAACCGTGAAGTTTTAAAGTATTAAACTAATTCGTTACCTTTAAATTTAAGTAATAAATATAATAATGATAAAGTTACGTATTTTACGTATAAACGTATATTTTTATTTATTAAATATTATAATATTATAAAGTACGTAATACTAAGTTTTTTGTAAAACGATCATTAAATTTTAAGGGATAACGAAGCGATTTTACGGCATTAAATATTTTACTTTTCCCGGGAAATATTTTTATGCCGCCTTTAATTAATACCAATTTTAAATTTTTATTTTCTTTAAGTAATTTACCCATTTCGCCGGACGTTCCGAAAGGAATACGTAACGGTAAAATTATTTAATGATTTAAATTAAATCATTTTTTAACGCCTTATCTTAATTATATTTTTACGTTATAATTTTTTCCTTTCTATAATTAAATTTATCGACGTATTAAAAACGAAAATTTTTAAAATATCGTTAATTACTTTACGAATAACTTTATTTTTTTCAATTATAAATAACAATGCGTATTGTTTTTTTTAAATTATGAACAATCTTTTTAAAATAAATAATATTTTACGATGCGGAATTTGGTTAATTTTCTTCTCTAAATTTTTTTCTAGTTTTTTTAAGAAAAATAACTATATTTAAATTTTTTTTTTTTGAAGTTTGAACGTTTAAATAACATAAATAATAACGCGGTAAAACGTATAACCGAAATAATAATCACTATTTCGTTAACGTTTATTATCGGAACCTTTGATAAGGTTATTAAAAACCTAGCTAAGATTTAAAATTATAAAAAATTTATATATAATTAAAAGCTTATTAATATAATTTTTTCTTAACTCGAACTTAATGTTTTTTACGATACGAGAAATTTTATAATTATTAAAATAAATATTTATTAACGTAATATATATTTTTTCCAAAAGACAGTCTAAAAGACAGCTAAAAAAATATTAAAAAAGTTTATTATAGAAAGTTTTATAACTTTTAAAAATTTAAGCCCAGTTTTAATATATTTTATAAGTTAACTTTTTTAATAAATAAGTTATTTACTAAAACTTGGGTTTAATTTTTGCCAAAATTATAAATAAATTTAACTTTAATTCCGGTAATATTTTTAAATATTTTATTGATGTTTAAAGTTAATATAGATAAAAGAATATCCGTTAAAGTATTTGATCCCGAATTTGGTTCTGGCTATCGTATATATATATAAAAGTACAAATCTTATTATATTTTTTTAATAAATGTTACAAATTTACAATTCGAATTATCTTAAATTGCGTACTTATATTGTTAAATCCGTAATTGGTTTAAAACCTAACGAATAATTTATTTACGTTAAAAAGAAAATTTAAACGTACCGTAAAACGGTTTCAGGCGTTTCGAACCTTTAATTTAATTCCTTTTTATCCCGTTTTAACGTTACTATTTAGATCTTCTTCGCCGGTCGCTTTTTAAAAAATATTATTATAACTTAAAAATAAAAGCTTATTATTATTAATATTTATACCGCCCAGGTTTAAAAGTTTAAGCAATTATAACCTTAATTTTAAAACTTTTATTAAGGACGTAATAATACCGGACTTTTTTATAAATCCGGATTTTTTTATAAATACCACAGTCGTAACGGATATTTAAGATTTCGTAGTTCGAACCCGATAATATTTAAAAAGCGCAAAAAAAGCCAAGCCGTTCTTTATTCCGTTTTCGTAACAACCGGGGCGGACGAAGCCGTAGTAATAACCGAAACGGTTACTGCTTTCGTAAAAATTTCCGTTTTTTTAAACGTATTTAATAGAGATGGGTTAAGTTTTACAAAAACGATAATAATTAAAACGGTATTAAAGATAAGATATTTTTGAATGTAAATAACTTAAATTTAGAAATAAACGTAATATAAAGACGCTAAAATAATTACTTAATCATTAAAAAAGTAATAAAAGAAAGTTAAAATAAAATATATATAAAGAAAAAGTAGAACGAATTTCGAAAATAAAATTCAATTTAATTATTACGTACTCTTTAATAACTTTATTATGCGGCAATATATAAAGATTTTTAAAACCAGTTTTAAAAACGTTAATATATTACTATTACTTCGAAATTTTTAATTTACGTTTTACTTTTTTCGTTTATATTATTATTTAGATTTATATTTAATAAAAGCCGCAGGTTTTGAATATTTCTAACGGCGTTATAAACGTTTAAATAAAATTTTCTATATAATTATTTCAAAAAGATTTTTAACTTAACCTTTCAAAATAATATTTTTCACTATAATTATTATATAATATACGTTTTTTGTAAAAATATTATGAAACTTATTATAATTTGCTTTGATATTAATTATATAAATATTATCGCCGCTAAGTTTTAAATCTTTAAATTCGTTTTTAACGTGAAATATATAATATATATTAAAATTTACGTTTATAAAGTTAATAGGATTATAATGCTTACCGAAAAAGTTAACTTCCGTATATACGTATTAGGAAAAATATTTAGTTTCTTTAAACCGGATAATTTCGAAATATTAATATAAATAACGTAAAGACTTACCCTTAATTTTTTGTTAGGTATAAAACTTTTATATTAATATGGAACTATTATCGATTATTTAAGGTAACGAATAAAGATAATATTTTATAAAAATCACGAACCTTTTATAAAGTTTACTGTACACGTAAATTAACATTTTAATAAATTTTGGTAGAAAATAACGTATTAATACTTTTTAAAATTAGGTTTACATTCTTAATAAAAAATGTTAATTTTGCTAAATATTAATGATTTAAATTATAAAAAGGTTTATTTATTCAAAACTTATTTATTACGGAACTCTAAACGCCGTAACGTTAATTACGACGGAAAAAATAATATCGTTTTTAAACGAAACGGATAAATCCGTTCTTATAAAAAGAATTATACGATTCGGCAAAATCCGAAATTTCGAAAAAAATAATTATGTAACCGTATAATAAAAAAAGGCGTTTATACTATAAATAACTGTAGCCGCTTACCATAATAACGCCGACGATATCCGTAATTCTAAGAATAAATTTTAATCATTAATTAAAGTAAATATTTTAAATAAAGTTTTTCACGTTTTTTTTTCTAAAAATCAACGCCCGATAATATTTGGACCGTTATTTAAGACAAGTTATATCCGGAAAAAAACCATCCTTTTTTAACGTTATTCGGCTAATAAATATCCCGGAGATTAAAATTTTTTACGGCGTATATGTATGCAACCAAGAACTCAAGCTAATTTAAAAAATCAAGAAATATGCCGAAAATCTTTCGGTTTAGAAAAAAAAAGGCGTTATCGACATACTAGATAAAAATAAAATACGGATCAATTTCGTTAAAGAATAATAATACCAAATTAAACCTGTTAAGCTTTATTTATTAAACGTTAAAAAAAGGTAATAAACGAAATATTAAATCCGATATACGAAAAGGGAAAACTTACAGATATAAATATTTTTTTCCGTTCGTTTATTTATTATTTATCGTATAAAAAGCTTTATCAAACTAAACTTTTTAAATTATTCGAAATGAATACGTGATATTAACCGTATTTAAGATTAATTACTTTTACGAAAAAAGTTCGATATTATATATAAACGTAGAAATTAAGTCGTTATCGATTTATATTTACATAATAAAATAATAATTCATAACGTATATTTCATGCCGTTTTAAAACGATATAATTAATAAAATGCACTTTAAATAATACTTGTTTATAATCGACGTTTTTATTTTATTTTACCAGCTTTTTATCGGGCCTGGTTATAAAATCATATAATTACCTTTTTTTACGTAAATTAAAACTATTTAACGTTAATTTAATAAGTTTTAAAAATAACTTAATATACGTTTAAAATTTTATTAATAAAGGTTTCCGGTAATTTAAAGCGTACGCCAAAGCATTTATCGACGACATTATTATAACAACCGATATAATTAATAAATACGTTATTTATTTACGTAAAGTTTTCGACCATTTCGTAAAAATAAATTTAACATTATTAATTAAAAAATTATTTTTCGGATACCCGGCTATTATTTTGTTAAGTTTCTTAATTAACGGCTTCGATCTATTTATTATTAAAAATTGCCTGTTAATAATCGGAAGGTTACGATTTTTAAATAATTTTAAAGCGTTAAAAAAAATATACCGCTATAATTAATTTTTATGCAAGTTTATCCCTTAATATTAGCAAAGATTTAAGCCTTTATAAAAATATAAAACGGATATATTTACGGAAAATTATAAAATAAAAATCTTTATTTTTACTGTTATTAACCGTAAAAATTAAAAATTAAATAAATGTTTTAACTTTACCAAAAAAAAAACCTTAAAAGCTTTCGGATAGTTTAAAACGAGAGATAAAAATAACTTATCTTATTTATTAAATACTATCCCGTTATACTTTCATTACATTAAACGCTCTTTACAAAAAGAATTATAACGTTATAAATTTCTTTTAACATTAACAAATAAAATAACATTTATATTTTTAAAAATATTAATTAATTAATTATATTTTGAACAAAGATTTTATTCGAACCGAAAAACGTTATTAAATAACGAAACTGGAATTTCTTTTTTGTTTAAGTTTGCTATATTTTACGGGTTTGTTGATAATTTTGTTTTTTGCCGCTTTGCATTTTGATGGATTATAAAATTACAAAAAACAAAATTAATTAAATAAATTTAAAACTATAAAACTTAATTAAAATAAAAGCAAAATTTATTATGGCGTCGGCTTATTTATTATAATTTAAACTGGATATCTCTTATATTCCAGGTTATATAATTTTTATATTTAACGTTCTATTCCTTTTTTTTATAATATCAACTTTTAAAAATATAAAACAAGCTTAAAAAAGGAGAAATTAATTAAAAAAATTTATTTAACGATTTCGGTTATATAACGGTAAGCAAAGTTTTTATAAATCCTATATTTAAAAAAAAATTTATCGAAAGTTACAAAATGAATATAAAATAATTTAAAGTTTTTACGGTACTGAAAAAAAGAAAAACCGGCAACCTTTTAATCAAATTTTTTAAGTTTATATTTTAAAACGACGGATTTTTATATAATATAAACAGTATAAAAATACGACGTCTTTATATACTAAACTTTTACGTCCGGAATATTTTTAAAATAATATACGATAAAAAGTATTTTTTAAAAATAAATAAAATAACTTATAACCTTATCCATATTTCCATTTTTGATGGTACATAACGTTTATAGAAATGGACGAAAATATCTCCTAAATACCTCGAATTTCGATAAATTATTAAAAGAAATTTGGCGAATTAAATCTTATAAAATCTTTTTTTTAACGTTTTTATATAGTAATATAAAATTTTGTTTTCGTTTTACGCCTAGCTTTTTCGGAAAATCATATATAGTACCTTTTTAATCTTTCGTTACTGGATACGTTATTTACGATTATTTGCAAATTCAATAAACGTAATATTTTGTTACCTAAATATATTACGTATATAGCCAAAAATTAGGCAGG
Source organism: Monosporascus sp. CRB-9-2 (assembly GCA_004155915.1). NCBI lineage: Eukaryota > Fungi > Ascomycota > Sordariomycetes > Xylariales > Monosporascus > Monosporascus sp. CRB-9-2. The sequence goes on along the minus strand of QJOA01000147.1, from coordinate 48,760 downwards.
ATTAATTCTTTTAGCCTTTATAATTTTCAAAGAAGGTACTTTTACGTAACATATTAACGACCGTAATTTAACATTCCTTAATGACGTTTAATAATCGTTATTTTTGCGTTCGAGAACGTAATTAGCTAGAATAACGACATATTATTTATAAACAAATAAACTATCTCAGATATTTAATTAAAATGTTAAAATAATTATTCGATACTATATAATAACTTTCGATATTTTTTACGTAAATATTTTACCAACCTTTTAGTATAATTTAAATAATACAAAATATTTTACTTTTAGCAAATCGTTTAATAAAGTGGTATACGGCTTGAAGTTAAGAATATTTTTATTAATTTCTAAACTTTTTAAACTCTTTCCGGATTATGAAACGTTTTATAAATTATATTAAAGAAGGGCTTAATTAATTATCGATTTTGTTAATATGGATTTTAAAATACGTTACGATAAAAGCCGGAATTTTCTATAATTTGACGTTAAATAAGTAGTATATTTCCTTTTTTATTATTGTTTCAATTTTTTAGTAAACCTTTTTGTAAATATTCTTGATAACTCGCCGGTTCTTTACCGTTGTTAAGAAAATAAAGGATTTCACGTACGAATTAAGTTTTTCTTAATAATAAAAAGTTTATTACGTTGTAAACGTAACTTATTTATTCCTAATTTTTAAAATAAAGAACCTTTAAGAAAAACGTTAACCTTAACCCGGCTGCATTTTCGTTAAAAATAACGACGGTAAATAGGTATTTTACGAAATTAATCGACATTTTTAACGTTAAGTTTTAAAAGTTAATGATTGCTTATTATTAAAATATTTTGTTTGATAAAAAGGATATAATATCAAAAATTGCGAATAATACCTGAGGTTTATATTAATAGAAAATGTTACGAAATTGGTGAATAATTTTAATAAAAATCATTTAATAAGCAAAGACGAGTTAAAGAAAAAAAAAATCTCGAACTTTAAAAGATGTTAAGTACAAAAGATAACTGCGATTAAAAATTCGTGGATATTATACTTAAAGTCAATATTGTAATAAGATTACCCGGAAAGCCTTCTGGTTAACTCGTTTACAAGATTTACCTTTTTTTAAAATATATATAATGTTTGTGATAGGTTTATTTTATTTATGATATTATTATACCTTAAAATTATTCTTTGTAACTAAGTTTCCGGAATTTTTTTATTATACTTTAAATTTTTTTGTTCGATATGTTTCTTTTTTTTTAAAAAAAAAAAAGAATTCGTATCCTATTTAACATATCCTTACGAAAATAACCGAAAGCAAAGATAAATAAGTAATAAAAAGCCGAATTACTTAACGCTTTTAAAAAGGATTTTTTATAAAAACGAAAGATCAAATTCACGACTGAAAAAACGATATTTATCGTAACAACGTAATATTTTAAAACGAAATTATAAAAACTTTAACGATTTGCTTTTTTAAAAAAAATTTACAACAAATATTTCGAAAAACGGACGAACATATAGTAATAATCTTATAATAAAAAACTTTAATTACGGTTTTTTAGTAAATGTTAATAACGTACTCGATTTTTAAGCGATTATTTTACGGGATTATTTGCCCCGATTTAACGTAAAGAAATTATTTAATACTTAATTACAATTTAACCGTTATACGAATTATTTAAATCGATATTATATTTTATTTTACGTTAAACTATATAAAATATATATATTATATACATTGAAATATTATATAATATAATTCAAATTATTATTAGTATTGCTTTATATTAAAAAGGATTCGTAAAAACTATTAAAATTTACGGTAATACCTAAGTAAAATTTGAAACCTTTCTGCTTTTTATATTATATTTAATAAGTTTTTGCGGTTTAAATTAATACATTTTCCCCGATTTTACCGATTTTTTACCATTTTGCCAATAACATTTCTTAAATTTAGCGGACGGATTTATTAAAAAGCGAAATTTTGCGAACGTTTTCCCCGACCTTAAAACCAAAAAGCAATTAATAAAGATTAAATACTAAAACCCCGAAATATTCCGGGCCGCGAAAAAAGGCTAAGATTTAATACGTATAAAACGAAAACGTTAATATTAATATATTCGTTACGAATCGTAATACGGCTTTTAGTAAAAAAAGTATCAAAATTTCCGGATTCTATTTTTGCAAATATTAGTACCGTTTTTTGGAAAAATATATTCGCATTTAACAATCTTAAACCGGGCCGTAATAAAATAATAATTTTTTCCGCCGGCGAGCCTAACATTAACGAATTCGATAAAAGAATCCGAAACCTTTTCGCTAACCTGGAAACCTAAAACGTTTTATAACTTAAAATCTTTCCCGTTTTTAATATTTTATATACGGCCTTAACGTTCATTTTCGGGAAAAAAGGTTTGTCAAATTTTAAATATTTTACCAAATTAACCTTATAACCCGTACGTCGTTCGGAATTATTCAGCCCCGATTAATTACCGTTTTTTTATTATAACGTAAAAAACTTTTTACATATTTCCGGCATAAACCTTTTTACTTAAAACGTCCGTTCCTTTCCTTAAACAATTTACGGTTCCGGATCTTCATATAGCCGTTATTAATATATTCCGTAATTTTTTTAAATTTCGATAATGAAAACGCATAATTTAAAACTAATTTTGAAAAATATATTATAATTTTAAAACTAACTTTACGTTAAAAGATTGTTAGATCAGTTATAAATTAAATTAAAAAAATCTCCGTATTTTTATTTAACATGTATAACTTGATAAAAACATTTCGAATAACGTATTTTTTAAAACTTTCCTTATGAAACCGGCCTTTGCGTTAATTATTTATTAATACATACGTTTCGAAATTTTTATATATATTTTCGAATAATTTAAATTTATTATTTTGCATTTAAAATTAAGGAATTTTCGAATATTTACAGTTTTATTATAAGTAATAATAAATCTTATTTTAACGTATAATTAAAACTTATCTATCTTTACGTATTAAGTTTTTTTTGCTTTTATGGGTACCGAGGTTTTACGTGCGGCGTAAGGTGCTATAATTTCTGTTCTCCCGCGAATTTTCGTAACGCCGGATTTTTTTCCGTTACCGAATATACCGGTATTAAAACGAAAAATCTTTTCAAAAAATAAAAAGCTTTTAATTACGATTAATAATACGTTCGTTCCGAACTTTCTACGTAATTTCTTAAAAAGACCTACGGTTACCCTTTTTTTGCTTACGTCTTTTCATATTAAAAAATATTTTATAAAATAAAAGAAAACAACCCCGGTTAAAATTTTTTTTTTAATCCAATTTTTTCATTTTCAGCGGTTTCGATAATATCTTACCTTATTTAACAATTTATTTTACTTTTTATAATATGTTTACTTTAATATTCCTGGAAGCTTTTAATAATTTCTACTTTTTACGATTCCCTTATTTTGTCGTACGTCTACCTTAATATTCCGGAATGCTTTTACCAGGAAACGATTAATATCTTTTAAAACAAAACATAAACGTTTTGAAAAAGAAAAATTTCGTAAAGAGGCAGATAATAGGAAAGATCTAGATCTTTTAATAATATGTGATCTATTACCTTTCTTATTTTATCTTTATAAAATACTTATAACGTTTATTTATTTGCTAATATTAGCTACTTAGTCTTACGAGTTTTCTACCTGGAAGGCCGAGATTTTTAATAAATTATCATTTACTAAGAAACCTGCCTTACAAATATTAAGGATTTTAACGAATTGGAAAAGCAAAAGCGCACAAAGGCTGCTATTTTGTCCATTAACCCGGCTATTGATTAGTTTTCCGCGGAGGCCCCCTGGTCTTCTTTTATTGTTATAGAGAACGTGGACTGGAATGCGATTACTAACGGTCTTGCCGCTACTGGTGAGAACTTCTTAGCAGGCGCTGGGTATTCATAAGATTTTTCGCGGGTTCCCAAATATTTTCGAAATTCGAGTAATTTTTCTCTTTACTTAGGTATTAGGTAAGTCCGGTTTTTTTTTCGTATATTAAGTATTCTTTTTATTTCGTCCGTTTATTCGTTTTCTATTTTTATATCGTTTTATATTATATGTACCTTTATGGTATTGAATTGGGACGGGGAGATTCGGTCCTAATTAGTACATATTCGAAGAGCGTGTCACGAGTAAGCACAGGGTGCAAAAAATAATGAAGGCAACGCAGCTATATTCTGGTATTGAGACCAGTTTAAAAGCAAAACCATAAATAATGAATGGTGATGTTCTCGGGGTTGCACCCGGCGAAAAGAACTGCTAAAAATACATAACTGGTGTTAATTAACCGATTAATTAGGCCATATATCCGACTTTATATCTTGCTTTATTTTAACCTTTTTTTTTAAAAAAAAATAGGGTTATTTTTAATTTATTTTAAAAAGTAATAAAATAAAAACTTAGCGTAATCAATTTTTAACTTTATAAAACATATATAAAACTTAGTAATTAATTTAATTACCGTTTACGCGGTTTATTTTTTAACTTTTTTAATTTAGGATTTCGGTTTTTACGTTTGGCCAAATTTTTGCGTTATTTAAGAAATTTTCTTTTATGCGTTATTTTCCTTTTCTTTTTTAACGATCGAGATCTTATATTTAGGTCAACCTGGTTAACCTTAAGGGAAATATGGCTTTGGTTATCGTGCTATTATTTTATAAGTATTTCCTACCTATCTGTACGGTATATTATACCGGCCCTTTATTATTGCTTATATTTATTAATTATTTATGGCTGGTTAAAGCTTATATTCGGCTTAAAGGTAGGTTTAAGGGGTTATATTGGTAATACTAAAATGGAGCAGGGTGCAGGGTCAGATAAATGGCCTGACCGATTAGTTAGTTAGCACTCGTCATATAATTTTAGCGGTTCTTTTCGCCGGGCGCAACCCCGAGAACATTACCATTTATTATTATTTATAGTTTTGCTTTTAAAATGGTTTTAATATTAGAATATAGTTGTATTATTTCTATTATTTCTTGAACCCTGGGCTTATTTATAACACGTTTTTCGAATATGTATTGATTAAAACTGAATTTTTTTGTTTTAATTTGTCTAGCTGCTAAGGAAAGGAAACTGGCTTTAATTAGTTGCCGAAATAACTTTTGATTTTTGATTATTAAACGGAAAAAATAAGGTTCTAATTAGAAATGCGATTATAATTACAATTATAATTATGCAAATTTAATAATAACTTGCGGTAAATAACCGATAATTATGATAACGACGTAATCGTTTTTCGATTAATAAAAAAGTTATTAAATTATTTAAGTATAATATTTTATTTAAAAATAAAGCTTTATTCCAAAAGCGGTAAAGGAATATAAACGTAAACGATAACTGGTATCGGAATTTAATTTAATTATTTAAATTTTAAACCGATTATATAATTTAAAATATTATCCGTATTAATAAGAAAATCATATAATAAAATAAATTATAAAATATAATTAATAAATGTTATAAAAAGTAAAATTAAGTTATTAATAACGTCATTATTAGGATTTGGATTAATTAAAATAAATGCAATAATAATAAAATTAATGATATAAATAAAATCATAAATAGACATAAAAAAAGAAATAGAGTTATAAAGTTATTTATTTTGCATACGAAAAAAAATACCGAAAAAAAATAACGTTTCTTAATGCGATATAAGAATTAAAAAAGGGATATTACGCGATATATTTTAAAATTTTTTAACGTTAATCGGGTAATATTTTATTTAATTATTATTAAACGGTATTATTTAAGATTTATTTTTTTTGCTAAGTTTAAATAGTATAGCGTTTAAACTGGCAATAAAAATATTGATTAATAAGTTTAAAAAAACGGGGTTAAATAATTAATAACGTAACATTAATTAAAATAAAATTATTTATTTTTTAAATCCGATAAAGAAGGAAAATATATTTAAAATAATTATTACGGATAAGTATTTATTTTCTGCTTAAATATATTTTTATTTAAATAATATTTTATAATTTAAATAATTTAAGGATTAGTAATAATAATTAATTTAAAATAAATTTTAGCAAGTTTTTTAAAAGTTATTCGAAACCTTTTAAGATTATTATTTAAATTTAAGTATAATGCGCATTATTGTTAATACCAAATTTTCTTATTATTACGAAAAATTAAAATCCTGCTTTAAATATAACCGTTTAATATCGATTAATAAAAAACTTTTATAACAATAAGCTTAATAAAGCTGAATTTCGGAATGGTAATAATTTAATTAAATCCTTAAAGTTAGTTAATAATATAATTACTTAAGTACCGTTTAAAATCGTTATTCATATAACGTTAAAACGAAAGATTATATTAGCTTAAAACCTTTTAAAATTATTTATAGGATTTATAATACTTATACCGGACGTTATATCTTTTAAATAAACCTATTAACCTCAATATAATTTGTTTATAAATATTATAAATATGTTTTCGTTTTTTATGGTTCTTTTAAACCCGTTAATATATTTAAACTTTTATTTTTTAAGTACCGAAATTACCGATTAAATTTAAAAAATTATTAAATTATATAAAAATTATAAGTTTACGGAATTCAAAATGTTTACCGAATTATTATTTTAAACCGATAGTATTAATATAAAGAACAGAATTAAAATAATTATTAATAGAATAATTAAATAGAATAATATAATTAAAATTATTTTAAAAAATTTTAAGTTATAAAATTTCAAATAAATTCGAATTATTAAAAATTGATTAAAAACTTTGATTAAGTAAGCTTAACGAAGTAACTTTAATTAAGTTTATAATTATTATCTAAAATATGTTATTAAGATAAAAAACATTTTGGAAAAAATTAAGCAAAAAAAGTAATTAATTAATAAAAACAAATATATTAAAAGTTTATTTAAAAGGTTGTTAATTAATTATTTCGAACAAATTATTAATGATTTAAATATATAACTTAAGAACTTATACGGGATTATTTACGATAATGCTTCCATATTAATTCGAGGTTAGGCCATAAATAAAGTTATACTTTTTAAATATAAAGAATATAAACGATAATACGGAAACGTCCGTTTTAATATTAAGCAAAAAGATAAGGATTAACTTTATTCGGTTTCATAGTTTAAATAATAATAATAAATAAGTTCCCGTTTATAATAATTATTAATAAATTGGATTAATTAGGTATCGGATATTATAAATACATTTTAAATGTTAAAAATTAATTAAACCCGATGAATTTAGAATTTTAAAGCTTTTAAAGAAAAAAATAAAAAATCGAAAAATAACCCGGATATTATAATATTAAGTTATAGTAATATAAAAGGTATTTTAAATATATAATTATAATACAGACCCGTTAATTAATGCAGCTAATTTTTAACCGGATAAATTTAATCGATTAAGTTTTTATCGTAAACAAGGTAAATACCGAAATTAAAAAGATTACCGAAACGGTTATTAAAATTATAATAAACGTTTTAAAAACTTTAAATAAAATATTTATTAATTCTATTAAAAGTTTGGATATAATATATAAAAATACTATTTATTTATTAATATAAAATTTACAAAATTAATTTTATTTACCGATAACGGTTATATAGACTTTTTGGGAATTTTAAAGGATAAAGTTATTTTAGATATAATTTAATTTTTTAAGTTTTAAAAGGTTAAACGATCGCATAATAAATTCCAATTTTGAAAAAGATTTTAAAATAAATTTCTGGTTTATTAATTCTTTTTATTCGATTTAAGCAAATAATAAGGTATTTTGATCGGCGAAACGATATTTTCCCGGCGTTAATAATTAATTAATTAATTTCGATTCGGATATTATTAATTTAATTAAGCTTTAAAAATATATTACGATTTTATAATTAAATTAATAAAAGTTTGATATTTATTAAATTAAAGTAACCGAAATTAATATAACTTAGTTCGTTAATTATAAAGGAAAAATATTTTATAAAAAGGTATTTTTAGGCGAATAATTATAAAGCGATGTTAGCGAAAATAAAGGTACTTATTATTTAAAGGAAATTTAAATTTTAAAAATCGATAATTTTAATTAGTTAACGGTATTTATTAACGTTATAATAACTAAATAACTTAAAAATAAGGAAAATAATTAAAAAGGTAAAAGAAAAAATTATATACAAAATTAACGATAATAACTTAATAGTTAAAGGACTTTTATTTTATAATATAAAAATTAACGTTTAAATAAATAATATTTTTCGGATAAATACTAATAGCTTTTAAATAAACGATGTTATTTAAACGGATAAATTTTTTTTATAAAGGTTTAATTAATAAATCTATAATTAAATTTTAAAAAAAAAGATACGAAATTTTTTTTTAGAAAATTTAAATTTATTTAATCCGAATTAATTAAAATTTGCTCAAATTTCGGAAAAGTTTTTAAAAACTTTATAATTATTAAGATTTTAAAGATATTTAATTATAAAAGTTTAAAAATAATTAAAATAACCGAAATTAAAATATAAGGATTAAAAGGTTTAAAAAGACTTTTTTTTAAGATTTTTATTATAAACATTAATTATAAAGCAGAAAGTTAAAAAGAAGGTAGATTTTGTTAATTTAATACTGCAACCTAATTAAATATATTATTTCGTTATTTAAATTAACAGTTAAAATAAGTTATAAAAGCGGTAAATATTTAATTAATAAAGTTATCGATATCGGAGCTAAATTTAACGTTATCGTTATATCGTATATTAAACAATATGGATTAATTATGTAATAAATATGCGTATTATATATGGGTTTTAATTTTTAAAAAAGAATTTTGTTTAAAGGTATTATCGAAATATCCGTTTGATTAATTAATTATTATTCCTTTATTTGTTGTTAATAATTATTACGTTATATAATTTTTAATATTAAAACTTAACTTTATAACTAAATTAAAAATAATATTAAATATGGACCCGGACGTAATAAAAGGAATTTTAAAGTTTGGCCCGTTAAAAATTATTATTTTTTTCATTTCTGTTAAAAAGATTACGTATAATATTCGTGTTAATAAAAAGTTTGGAAAAAAGCAGCCGGTAAAATAATAAGCCGCTTTATTAGCAAAAGCAGGTTTATAAGTAAAGATATAAATACATATGTTATAAATCTTTATATTTTTTCGATTCATAATATATATATTAATTAAAATTTTAAAATAATTTAAAAAGTTATAAATAATAAGCTGGAACGAGGAAATACCATTTTAGGTTAATTTAGCGATAAGAACTTATATACGTTCTATATAGAATTTTATAAAAAGAAATATGCGATAAGATTAATAATAAACGGACCGTATAAATTGATACGATATATAAATCAAAATAAAAAAAGTAATTCCAGTCGATAATATGTTAATAAATGGATTAATATTACTCGGAAACCCGGATTAAAAAGTTAAAAAGTTTAAAAGATTTAGAAAGTTATTAATTAAAATAAAATAAAATTTGATAAATTTGGTATATTATTAATTACCTTATTTCTTAGGTTTATTATTATGTTATAAGATACGTAACTTATTAAGGAAAAGGTTAACATTATTTTTAATTAAATTGGTAATAAGTTTAATCGTATTAAAAAGGCTTTATTTAAAAAGTTTTTTTTTCATAAAAAGGCTGTTTTAGCTTAAGATTAGCAAATTCATGGCAAAATTAAATGAAATATTATATTAAATTATAAAATCCGAATAATCCTTTATACAATATAACAAACTAAAAGCATAATAATGCTTATTAACTTTGAAAATAAATTAATTAATATATTATAAATATGAATTTAATAAAAGATATTTTAAATAGTTTTATACCGTATTTAAAAATGTTTAATTCTTTATTAAAAAATAATAATAATTTATAATTAATTAATTTTATAGCCAAGTTAAATATTGTTATTTTATAAAATGACTTTATACCAGAAAGTTATAATAAGTTCTTTACAAATTTTGTTATATATTTATTAATTAATTTAATAAACTTCTTTTCCGGTTATAATTAAGTTATATTAACCTTTATTAGCAGAAATTTTACCATTTTTATAATATCTTTAAAACTTTATAACTTATTTTTGCCGCATAATAAGGAAAGCTTCTAACGATTTAATACCCGATATTACCCGGTTATTTGTCGATAACGTTAATATTAAGGACCTAAAAATAGAATATAACGATAAAAAATCTTTTTCCGGAATTTGGCAATTTGTATATAAATATATCGTTAACATAAATAAAACCCTTTTTAATTATAAACTTATTAATATATAGATTAATATAGAAATTCTTTAATAATACCAGAAAATAACCGTTATAATAATTTTTTTTTGCAAAATATATAAACGGTAATTAGATATAATCAAGGTAAAAAATATTTTGGAAATTCTTCTATATAAAAACATTTTAAAAGTTAAAGCTTTTTTAAATATCGTTATTTATTACCGGTTTTTTGTTATATATTTCGCTATTAAAACCAAGTTTTTTATACGTTTATTTCGAAAAAATTAACCTTTTATTTAAAAATTTGATTAAAACCGTATTTAAAAAAATTTAAAAAAAGCGATTATTATTATTTTGATTTTAATTATTTTTGATTATAATCTTATTATAAGTAAAATTATTATAAGAATAAACGTAAGTAAAAACGGGTTTAAAAATATTTTTATTTAAATAATTAATAATATTAAATATTCCGAAAGTTTTGAAAATAATACCGAAAAAAGCGTTAAATTAAGTTACGATATTAATAAGTTAAAATATTAAATTATTTTTAAAGTTTTAAAAAAGTTCCGAAATTATATTTATAAAATCCGATTTATGTTAAAAACCGATATTAAAATCTTAATAACTTAAATTAATAATTTCTTAATTTTTTTACTTAAAATTATGTTTACCCGTGAGGTTATTTAAATAAAAATATTTAATTTTAAAATTAAGTATATTTTTAATAAAAAGAATTTAACCGTTAATAATTTATCCCAAAAATTGCTTAATACCTTTAACGCGTTAAACGATTAAAAAAAGTTATTCGGTTTAACCTTATCTTAACCGGTATAGATTTAATTTTTATTCAAACGGATAAATAAAAGTCTTTTATTAGAAATTAGTTTAAAAAATTATAGAAATATATTAAATTCCTTATAATATTAAACCTTTTTAATCGGTTACATAAAAAACTTAAAAAAAAAAAACGCTTTTAAAATTAAAGTATTAAACTATCTTATTTAGGACGGTATTTTATAATATAAGGCAAATAAATAATACGGTAATTATAAAATTGTCGATATTAAACGAAAATAACTTCCGGTAATTAAGTAATATCATAAAAACTATAGTTATAAAGGACAAAATTTAACTTATCGTTATATAATAGCTTCTTATAATTAGTAAAAAATATTTAACTATATTTAAAAGATAGTACGGGCGTATATAAAATGCTAGAAAGCAACTAATTAACGGTTCAAAAAAAAATTACGGTTTTTTGTAAGCTATTAATATAATTATTATTTATATAATCGATATTTAATTTATGCTTAACGATAACGGTTACAAGATTATGGTCAAAATAAAATATAAATTATCAGATTATTTAAAAACTAAAACCTGACGTTTTATTACGTTAACAATAATTAAAAATTTTTGAATAAATATATTTTTTTATTAATCCGATATTTTAATTAAAATTAAAATAAATAATAGCTTTAAAAATAAAGGCGAAATAATTAAAGCTTATAAGATATTTACAATTTAACGAAAAATCGAAATTACGTATATCGCCTAACAACAAGGCCTAATTAAAAAAGAATTCATTTTAATTATTAAAGGTTTAATAAAAACGACGAATAATACCGGCAAAAAATGGATTAAACTTTTGCTTAAAAGGGTCTTCGCCGATAATATTATTGTAAGAAGGTACGGCTTAAACTTATATAAACTATTATACGGATAAAAAGCCCTTTTACCGATCGAAATAATCCTACCGATATGGAAAATTATAATATAAAATTTTAATATGCCGAAAAAAGTTTTAATGATTTAAAAAATTCGGTTTTTTAAAAAGAAATTTCAACATATAACTAAAGTTACTAAAATTATTGCTAATTAATATTATAAAGTTACTAAATTTATAAACCAAAAAAACGAAAATAAAATAAAAATAAATTTTTAAAAATAAATAATTTAATATTATTATATAATACGCCCTGATGTATAAATATATCTAAAAATATAAAGTTTAAATATTATTAAATTAAGCTATATTTAATTAATAATATTATTAATTTAGGTACTTATTATTTTAAAAAAAATTAATAAAACGAAATTATAAAAGTTTTTCCTTATTAATAAATTAAAATAATTTATAAAAAAACGATTAAATGAAACTTTTTACTGATTAATTTAACGATAAAACGTTAAATATTTTAAATATTATTAATATTAAATTATTACAAAATTAATAACTTAAAGTTTTAAAATTTATTAAAATAAATATTAAAATATAAATACTTAATAATTAATTTGAAAGTTACGTAATTATAAACGATAATAATATACCGGAAACAAACGGATTAAAAAACTGAAGAAATTAATGTAATTAATTATAAAAAATTAAAATACTAAAACTTTATTACGATTAATTATTAGCCTATTTATCTTATACGAGATTTACTATATTTTACTTATAATTAATACGTTTAATTATATTTATTTAATATTACAAATCCGAAATATATTTTTTAATTTTATTTTAAACCCAATTTTGGTTAAATGTTTTATTAATCGGATAAATAATATTATAAATACTTTTTTTATTATAATAATCGCCTATAACTTACCTTAAAAGTTTTGAACCGATTATCTTAAAAGGTATAATTATAACTTTCGATAAACTTAACATAATTATTATAAAATCCTTTATAAAATCCCGGAATTAATTATTCTTTAAAAAATAAATATATGCCATATTAATCGACTTACCTTAATATTTTATATCGTTACTTATATAGCTTATATAAAATAATATTAAATATCCCTAAAATTTAAATAAATAAATTAATAATATAACGAAAGTTGTTAGCAAATAATAATATAAAAAAACCAGTAAATCCGACCCGAAATATCTTAACGAATATAAAAAAGAATAGTAACTTTTTATTTTCGTTTTAAAGTATCGCTATTATATTAAATTAAGCATTTATAATTACTTAAGAGTTTTCGCCTTTAATTTGTTATCGTATATACCGACCGATAGTTAAATTATTAACCAAGTTAATAAATATAATTTCAAATATCTTGTATTAATTAATAGAAATTCGTTAAAAATGTTATAAAGGATAAAAAGTGCTTACTTTAATATATTTAAACGTTACGTAATGCATAATGTTTTAATCGTTTTAAAATTAAATTAATTTCTGTTAACGCCCAATTTAAAAGTTAAAAGGACGTAATACTTTAATGATTAAAAATAACCCAAAAAGCCGATTAATAATACGCAAACCTATTAAAAAATCGAAACCGTTAATAAAGATTTTAATATAATATTATAAATTTAAAATATTTTAAAAAATAAAAATATAACCGATATTAATCGGTAATTACCGGTTATTTACTTAATAATACCTAAGATTAAATTAAGCATTAAACTTTTTATTACTTTAATTAATAATAATATATATTAAAAGGGTTAAGGGTTAAAAAATCGTAAATTATTTATAACCGGTATTTTAGATAATAAAATATTCTAGTTAAATATTATATTATAAAATTTATATTAAAAAAAGATAATTCGTAAATAAATATTTACCGCTATATTAAATTTTAAAGTTTGCGGATATTATTAGGGTTATATAAAGCCTTAACATTTTAATTAATAATTAAAATTTTATCGGCATAATAAATTACAGATTTAAAAAATATAATTATATTTAATACAACTAGAACCTTATAACGTTAAATAAAAATATATTCGAATTTAGGTATATTTTGCTTAAATCTACAATCAACGAACTTAATATTACCAAAACCTAATAGTTTATTACCTAATCCGGATTACTTTTTAATAAATAACCTTTTTATAAAATTAATAAATTTACTTAATTTTGCATTTTTACGAGAAGTTTAAATATTACGTAAATTTATAAGAATATTAATTAAACCGACCAAAATAATTATATATGTGCTTAAATATATATTAAATTTTAAAAATCAATATAATTAAAAAGGAAAAGTTAATATAATTTATAAAAAAAAAGTTGCAAAAAAAGTATAAATACAAAAATAATTACATAATTAATTAAAAAAACCTACCGACGACTACATCCTTTTTTATATAATATCGGATAAAATTATCAGAAATTTCTTCGGCGTACACGTTTTTTATAACAAAGTTTAGTATATTAACCTTATATACACCTAATTAATTACGTATATAATTTGGTATCATTTACTAATAAACTTCTACATATATATAACTCAATATCTATAACCTACCTACATTCCTCTATATTTATACCCAAATACAAGTACATTTATATCCATATATATCTGTATATTATACATTATTTTTACTTATTATTATTATTACCCCTAATTATTATACATCATCTTAATCGTACCTGCATATCCTAATTAGCCCAGCACTAATTACCATATTATCGTCCAAAAAACGTATCATATAAAATAAAAAAGAAAATTTAAAAAATTAAATATATTATATTTTAAAAATCTTAATTAATTTGTTAATATATCTATATAAAATATCGATAATATAAACCGCATATTACATAAAATGCATAATAAAAACCGTATCCTTAATCCCCTTATAATACCAACTTTAAAGTTACATATTAATTGGTTTATTTCTATTACCCCATATAATAAAGGTGGTAACCGTTTATAATAAAAGGCCACTTTACCTTCTTTATAATCCGATAAACTTTAAAATAACGTAATATCGGCCGGATTATAACAAACCTTAATAATTATGCAAAATGAAAAGTATTTACGATTATAATATGACGGCAGCCACCAGGATCAAACCGTGAGGCTGGCAACCGTCACATCGGGCTAACAGCTGCCACGTAAACTAGCCACCTGCCACATAAAGAATGGGGACATTTGTAAATTTTTACGTATTTTGCAACTTTACCTTTTTTTTTCTTTTTTTCTTTAACTCAAAATCTTCGTTTATAGCGCTAATAAATTAATTACCATATTATATCTTGCTGGCCGTAATATTATTTTAAACTTATTCCCTTTTTCGTTAACCTAACGATTAATAAATAAGGTATTATATTTTTTAGGTTAATACGTAACGACAAAAATTAACGTATTTTAAACCAGACCTAAAACCAAAACCTAAATTAACTAATATTAAAACTAGATATCTGTTAAAAAAACACCATTTATTAGCTAGTTAACGTTTAAAGCAACTTAAATTAATTAAAGATAAAATCGAAAGTATAAAAACGAAAAAAAAAATTTAAAACCTAGACCAAAGTACAAAAAAAATAAATACCTTAAAAAAACCGCAAAAAATAACGTACCGTAAAACGAAACCGAATCCGTAAAGATAAAAGGTTTATTAAACTAAAATTAAAACCATAACTATTCAAAAACAGATTCCGAAAAACAACTGATCGACGAAATAGCTAACGATAACCAGGATATCCAGAAAGAATTCCAAAAATTCCGCGACGAAATTGCTCGCCTTTAGGCCAGATAAAGCCATTAGTTCCCTATTCCTGCCGACGACGCCGACCGCCCTTACCGAAAAAATATAATTAAGAACGCTTTCGGTAATACCAATACGTTTCGCCTTATTAATATGGCAACATAACCCGCTTTTTATAAATTTATAAAAAATAATAATACGAATCCTAATTATAACCGAAAAAAAAGCTTACGTACATAATTTAATTAAATTTAACGTCTAAGTTCTTAAAGTTATACATAAATTCGAAATAAATAAACCTATCTTTCGAAAGCCAAAAAATTGCATAATTTACTTAATAAACTTCCTGAAAAAAAGGCCGAATAAATAATTAAAATTCGTTATTAATCGATTACGTAAGTTTTTTTTACGTAACCGAAATAATCCAGGTACTAAAATTATCGTACCATAACTCGAATTAAGCTTCCGTTACTAAAAAAACTTTCCATATCTTCGCCTTTAAACCCGGCAAAAATTAAAATATTTACGATTTTATCTTTAAACTTAACGTTTTCGCATAAAAGGCTAAAATTGCCAAGGATAAATAAAAATAAGTTTTATAAAAATATATTCCTTTAAACCTTACTTTATATTTTTTAAAAAATAATTATAACCTTAACGTTATTTATAAAAAGTTTTGTAACTAAATTATTATAGCCGTTTATAATAACTAACTTGCTTATAAAAAGCGTTAGCAAAAACGTAAGCCTTAATTATACGACCCGGATAATAATAAACCAAAAAATAAGAATAAAAAACCCTATTTAAATAATATTTCTGCTAATTAAAGATTTTGAATAATACCTGCAAGCCTTTATTAAAAGCCGAAAAAAAGATTTATTAAAAAGCTGGTACGTATTTTAATTATAGCAAAACGGAACATAAAACTAGGAACTGCCTTACTAAAAAAAAGATCGTTACGGTAAAAATAATAAATAATTTGTTTAATTCCGATAAATCGGAAAAAGAATAAAACTATCAGAAGATTTTTTAATAATTTTCCTTATATTAATAATAACGGAAATAAATAACTTTAAAAAATATAAATCTTTTATTAAAATTACGTAAATCTAAATAAATAGGATTAACCTACGTATTATTACATTTTATAGTACAGGAACATATATTCGACTTTTTATTAACCTTTTTTTTTGCTAAATAAACGAAAGAATAATTACAAATTCGAATTATGCGGTTAAAAAACTTAATTTAATTACAAAATTACCAAAAATAACCAGCCGGCCAAATAAAAATCAAAATAAGTCTAATATTCGAAATTAACGAATAACGTTTTCTTAATTAAATATAATATTTTTATCGGTTTTAATTGGATAAAAGAATATAATTTATTATTAAATTACAAAAATAAAAATATTATTTAACCCGATAATATTTTAAGTTTAGTTAAGTTCTTACCGGCGATTAAATTTTTAACCTGATACCTATTAAACGGGTACGTTAACCTTAAAATTTAGGAAAATATTTATTACCGTAATCCCGTTATAAAAAAGGCTAATAAATAATATTAGATTTTTGAATGTTTATAAAAAAAACCCGAAAAGAATTTTACCTTAATACCTGTATTTATTATTCTATCGGACGTATTAAATAGAAAAGATATATCGGATATATATAATATTAAATTAATTATTTTCGTTATAAAAACCGTTGAAAATAACGTAATTATCGTTTCGTTAATAAATAAGTTCAAAACCGACTTTCGTACGAAATAATAAAATAAATTTTTATTATCTTAAAAATTTTTTTTTTTAAGAATAAAAAATTACACGTTATAACGGTAGCTACTTTACAAAAATAAAAAATATATAATAACTAAAAAATCCCTTTTTTCCGAAAATAAAAATCCGGAATACGTAAAACAAATCCGAAAACTTTTGTTAAAATCTTTTATTTATTTAGAAAGACTTTTTTCGAAAAAAGAAGTTAATATTTTTTTAGATTTCCGATCCGGCTATAATATAATTCTAAAATTTAATCGGCCAATATTTACTTTTAAATTTTTAATTTACTAAACGACCGTTTAATATTTCCCGTTAAAAAAATAGTAAATAGATTGTTAAAAATAAACTTTATCGAATTATATATACGAAAGAATATTACTTTAGTTTTTTGTTTACTTTAAAATTATATTTATCGGAACGCCGGTTTTATATCGATTACCGTTAAGAAAACTAATATTTGAAAGATTATTTAATTTTAGATTTTTTATATAACGGTATTATATTTAATTATCGGAATATTAAACGTTTTGTTAAGATGGATATTATTTAAACGTTTTATAAATTTCGTATTGTTATTAAGTGAAAATATTTAATAATATTTAAAATCCGTTCGAAAACGTTTTAATAAAAGATATTTTTATTTATATTTAAAATAGGTTTTAATTGTTGGTAATCGTTTATTAATATTTAATTATATATATTTTTCAATTATTACGTAAACGTATATACCGATAACATATTAATTTATTTTGGCTTTAAGAAACAATATTAGGAATATTACGAAAAAGTTATTTACCGGTTATATAAAATTAACTTTTAAAGAGATATTAAAAAGTTCCAATTTAACGTTAAAAAATGGATTATTTTAATATCGTTATAAAGGTAGACGTAAGTATTTTTATCGATTTAACCAAAATTAAAGTAATTTAAAAATAAAAGTTTAATAATTTTAATAATTTTACCGTAATCCGTTTATTTCTAGAACTTTATAATTATATACGAATATTTTGTTGTTATAAAAACGGCATACCCGAATTATTAAACCGTTTATTAAAAAAATGCTTTTTTCGTAATAAAATCCGAATAAAAATGGGCTTTCGAAAAAATAAAACGGTTTGTTTGCGAAATTTTAGTTTTTATTTTTTTTTTAACCGGGGTAATTAACCAAAATAAAAATAAGCGTATCCCGTAACGTAATTAAAGGTATTATTTGGTAATAATAAGAAAGTAACGAATAGAAACCCGTAGAATATTTTCGAAAATTATAACTTTAATAAAAAAACGTATTTTATTTAGGACCGAAAGTTATTCGTTATAATCCAGATTTTTAAATATTATTATCGCTTATTAAACTTTATTATATTTTACGAATAAATACGTTCTTTTTACGCATTAAATTTAATAAATTAATTTTCTTTTTAATTTCGCGGTTATCTTTTAAGATTAACTTAGTAAAGAAAATATCGCCGTAAATATTTTATTATAAAAAACGGTCGATTTATTTATAATTAAAACCCAAAAAAAAGAAAAAGAATTAAGCTTTAACTCCGCTAAAACGATTAAATCTTTTTATCACCGCCATTAACGAGATGCCGATTAAGATACGAATCGAAATTATCCCGCAAAATACCAACTTAATCGACCTTATCCGTTACAAAAACAAAACGTAAAATTTAGGCAAAAAGAATAACAAATTGGTAGTACTTAAGAAAATAATTAACGGACGTATTTTTTTCCGTACCGCATTTATCCGCGAAATTTATATATTTAAAATATTTCCGTACTTTAATCAAAATAGAATAATTAAGATATTAATACGGAAATATATTTAGCCCCGGTTTAAGCAAAATATTTAACAATATATCCAAAATTATTAGGATTATTATCGGAATAAAATGTTTCGAAATAAAACCTTAAAACTTTCTTATTTTTTTCTTATTCTAAATAATGTTTAGGATCACGTTATCGTTAGTGGAAAAAATATACTAAAAAACCGTTACGGTTATAATTATATTTGAACGTTTGTCGATAAATTTAACAAAATTATAATAATTTTAACAGGTAAAAAATTTAATATTACCGGAACTTCAATTAATTAATATTATTAATATTTATATCGTTTCCTTAAAATATCCGTTATTTAAATTAATAATAACGTAAAATAATTTATTTTGTAATTTATAATTAAATTATATAAATTTATCGATATAAACTATCGTTATAAAATCGTTTTATATTTACAAATCCAAAAAATTATTAAGTTTACGAATTAAAACTAAATTAACATTTACGTTTTGATATCGATAAATATTAAAAGGATTAAAACGTATATATACCGGTGTTAAATTTTGAGTATAATTTATTATAATATTCGTTAATTAATATAATTCCGTTAAAATTTATATTAAGCAAAAATATCCGCAATTTATTTTCGTTAAACTTAAATATAATAAAGGTAAAAAGCGATTTAATTTAACGGATATTAATAATTACTAAATAAATTAAAAACTTTTAAATATTTACGAAAAAATTACGTTAAAAACGTAAAAAGGTTAAAAGGTATAAATTAAAAAAAACGTTATTAAACCGATTTTAAAATTAATAATAAAATTCTTTTTTTATAAAAAAAACTTTATAACGTAAATACCGATTATTTACTGAAATTTATAATAAATAAAACCTTTTAAAGTTATTAAAAAACGTAAATTTAATTTCGTTTTCGATTTGCCGCCGAATTATAAAATAATTAATTTATTTTATATCGATCGGTTACGTAAAGCCGATAATAACCCGTTACCTTAATAAACCCAGATATCGCCGTTATTTAAAAAGACTAACAATAAATTAAAGTTTAAAATAAATTAAATTAAATAGTTAAAATTTAACGGGCACTATAAAAAGTTGTAATATTAGATTAAATAAAAACATTATAATCCCAACGAAATATAATATTTCGTAACTAACGTTAAAAACGTTTGAATTAAAATAAAACAGTTTTATATAAAATATTTTAAAACATCTAAATTACCGGTTTATTTATAAAAATAAATACGTATAACGGTTACTAATAAGATTAACGAAAACCATTCCGATAATAATAAAGCCGCAAGAACAAAAACCGGACCAATAAAAAAAACGGCACTTATAATTAATAAAGATTTACATACTTTCTTTAATAATAGAGAAATTTCTTAAAAGGGGTAATATAACGGCAACCATTAGGATCAAACCGTAAAGTTAGTAACCGTTATATAAGGCTAACGGCTGCTACGTAAACTAACCACTTACGACTTAAAAAGTAGGGATATTTGTAAATCTTTACACATTTTACGACTCTGCCTTTCTTTCCTTCTTTTCTTCAACTTAAAATCTTCGTTCATAAGGCCAATAAACTAGCTACCATGCTATATCTCGCTGGCCGCAACATATAATATATTATAATAATTATTTAAATACTTATCATAAATATTTTATCCGGAATTATACCCGTTATTTTAACAGCAGAAAAGATAATTAATAAAGGTTAAGCTATTACCATTCCTAATAAAGCAAAAAAAGTAATCCGGGTTTTTAATCCAAAATACGTTTAGTTTATTACCTAACTTAAAATATTAATCGGTAACAAAAAAAAGGATATTAAGTTAATACGTTATATATCCGATCAAAAGATATTACTATGCTTTTTAATATTTACCCATTCGAAAAACGTACCAAATTACTTTTGCAAAAATATCGAAAAGCCTAAAAGAACTTAACTCTCAATAACCCGCTTATATATATAACAATCGCTAATATACCGTCCATAAAAAATACCTTAAATTTATAATCTATAAATAACCTACGCGTTGTACTTTATCACTTACTACCCAGGTTAAGAAAATAAATTTATAACACTTAAAAAAGTTATCATACAAAATAATATAAAAAAAAATAATTAAAAAATAATTTAAATTTATGTTAAAAACGAACGATATTTTAAAACCCACAGAATTATAACTTAACAAATCCTTATCCCCGTTTAACTATAACAATAAAAAGCTAAACACTAATAAAACTCTAAATCGTAAAAATGATCAACAGTTAAGCTTAATTCCTTCTAATTATAAAAAAAAACGTTAAAAAGTTAATTTTACGAACTACCGTAATTTTAATGCTTTCCTTACAACCTATTCGTTCCAAATACATATTATCGATACAACCTTTTAAGCTTACCTTTAAGCCGAAATATAAGCTTTAATCGGCCGTAAATAATTAACGAACATAAATAATAATAAAGGGCGGGTATAATACACCATATAAATAAATAGGAAATACTTATAAAATAATGGCATAACGGCCAAAATTATATTTTCTTTAAAGTTAACCTAATTGGCCTAAATATAAGGCCTTAATCGTTAAGCAAAAAAAAGAACAAGGTATAAATGAACAAAAAAGTTAAATAACGTAAAAATTTAATTAAACGCAAAAAACAAAGTCCTAAACTAAAAAAGCTGGAAAACAAACCGTACAAGCGGTAACTAAATTAATTAATAAATTTTATATATATTTTATAAAGTTGGAAATTAATTCCGTTAAATTTCTATTTAATTATTTCTTAAAATAAATTAAGGATAATTTTATCTTAAAAAAGAAAGGTTAAAATAAAGTAAAATCTAAGATTAAATATATGGCCTAACCGATTAATTAGTTAACACCCGTTATATATTTCTAGCAGTTCTTTTCGCCGCGCGCAAGCTCGAAAACATTACCACTTATTATCATTCATAATTTTGCTTTTAAATTGGTATTAATACCAAAATACAGCTACGTTACTTTTATTATCTCTTGAACCCTGGGCTTACTTATAATCCGTTCTTCAAATATACATTAATCAGGACCGAATCCCGCCTTCTTAATTCAATATATATTTAGAACAAATAAGTTTTAAAGAAAATATTGCAATTATAGTAATTTATAAAGTTAACTTTTTAAAATCGTTTTTTATAATTAAAAAAGATTAAGTTTAATTATTAATTTTTTTAAAAACTTAAAGCTTTATTAATATCTGACTTTTTATTATTATTAATATTAAACGGAAATAAAAATTTGCTAAATTATATTTTTATTAATTTCGGGAAATCTTTTTATCTTAATTTAAATTTAAAGTATTTTGTAATCTTTTCTTTTATTTTATTTAATATAACGCCTTTTTTGTATAATATAAACCTATTTTATAATCCTGGGTTACGGATAGTAAAATAAAACGCGTAAATAATTTATAAACCGTAAATTTAAAAAATATTTTAGAACGGTATATTAACGATCGCTATACGTATTAATAGGTTTCCGAATCCGGAATTTTCCCAAATTTTTCGATATTTTTACAAAAATAATTTAATACATTTTTTAAACGGGTAAATATTAAAAAGTACAATCGTTTTTTTTAATCGGATATATAACATATTAATTTAATAACCTTTTCTTTTATTACCGACTAATACTTTAAGTTGGATAATAATTTAAACGTATTCCGGATTAAAACCCGGATTATTTTTTGTGTTTTATTAGGGATAATAATAGCTTAATTTTTATTAATTATTTTTCCAGTTTTTGGAATAACCGCCATAATTTCGAATAAAATATTTATGGCGATTATTTAAATAATTGTTATAATATATTATAATCGTAAGTATTTTCTGTTTTCTATAATTATTTAGGTTTGCTATAATCCGGCCGATATTGCATTATTTTAAAATTTATCGGATTATAAAGAAAATAAAATAACCTTTTGTTATAAACGTATATTATTTTTATTATACGGAGTAATAAAAATAAACCGATTAAAGTATAATTTCGTGGTTAATATTATAAAGGAATAAGGGGTACGGTTTTTATTATATACTTGATATAGTACGCCGTTTATATTATCGATGTTTTATATAGGTATATTAACGGATAAATTAAGATCTTTACAATAAGATACATTTAATTTTTTGGATATTTCGTTTTTATTTTATATGGTACGTTTTTTGGATAACGATATTGTAATTAATGCTAGGCTAATTAGGATATATAAGTACGA
Source organism: Monosporascus sp. CRB-9-2 (assembly GCA_004155915.1). NCBI lineage: Eukaryota > Fungi > Ascomycota > Sordariomycetes > Xylariales > Monosporascus > Monosporascus sp. CRB-9-2. The sequence continues at coordinate 25,223 of QJOA01000147.1, read as the reverse complement.
TTAAAACGATTTAGAATAAAAAAGGGTAATAATAATAAATAAAGGTAAAAAATAATATGCAGGTATATATAAATGTAAATATATTTATGTTAAGGTTTAAATATATAAAAATGTAAGTAAGTTATAGATATTAAGTTGTATAAGTATAGGAATTTGTTAAAAAGTGATACCGAATTATACGTATAATTAATTAGGTATATATAAGGCTAATATATTAAATTTTTCTATAAAAAACGTATACGCCGAAAAAATTCTTAATAATTTAATGCGATATTATATAAAAAGAGATATAATTATCGGTACGTTTTTTTAACTAATTATATAATTATTTTTATATTTATATTTTTTATAACTTTTTTTTAATAAATTATATTTGTATTTTAAATATAATATATACTCAAATATATATATAATTATTTCCGTCGTTCTAATTAATATTACTATAAGTTTTCGTAAAAATAAAAACTTAAATAAATTTATTAATTTTATAAAAAAGTCCTTTATTAAAATATAATCCGGATTAAGAAATAAGTTATTAAGTTTTGGTAATATTAAGCCCGTCGATCGTAAAATTAAGCAAAATATACGTAAGTTTAAGTATATTTTTACTTAGTGTTATAAGGTTTTGGTTATATTAAATACGATTATATTTTTTAAATTTATAATTTATCGTACCAATACAGCTTTAATTATCGATAAGGGTATTAAACATTTATATAATTTTAGTAATATTCGAAAGTTTTAAAATTTAATATATCGGTAGGTATTTATTTACGAATTAATTTCTTTTTTTTAATATAAATTTTATAATGCAATATTTAATTAAAATATTGTATTATTTAAAAAACCGGTGATAAATAATTTATAATTTTTTAAACCTTAATTTTTTAATATATATTGCCGTTAATTAAAGTAACAAAAGAATTAATATTTAATTTAATTTTAGGTATTATTAAATAAGTAATTAATAACCGCCGATTAATATGGGTTATATCTTAATTTTTTAAAATATTCCAACTTTATAACATTAATTCGGAATTTTTATTAACGGCTTTAATTATTCCAGTCAATTTACGTATTATTAATCGGTTTTTTAAGCCATTTTTAACTATTAAAGTATTACTTTTTTTAACCTTTAAGTCGGGCGTTCACGGGAATTAATTTAGATTTAAAATAACTAAAATATTATGCATTACATAACGTTTAAATATATTAAAGTAAATATTTTTAATTTTTCGTAATATTTTCAATAAATTTTCATTAATTAATATAAAGTTTTGGGGTTACATTTCTTAATTTAATAAACGGTTTAATTACCGGCCGATATATATAATAATAAATCGAAACCGAAAATTTTTAAATTAATAAATGTTTAATTTAATATAATCGTTATATTTTAAAACAAAGGTAAAAATTTACCGTTTTATTTTATATACGTTAAAATATTTCGGGCCGGATTTACGGGGTTTTTTATACTATTATTTACCAAAAACTTTCGGTATATTATTAACTTATTTATTTAAGTTTTCGGAATATTTAATATTATTCCGCATAAATTATATAAACGACGCTATAAAATATCCAAATAATCCGATTAATATAGTATATACCTATTTTTTAAATATTAATCGATTCCGAAATTTCATAAAAAGTTTTATAATAATTATATCGGATTTATTAAAAATTATAATTATATTTTCCGAAATAATTAATTCGAAAATTTCAATGTAAATTATAAACGGTTATTATAAATTAAAAAGGATATTTATAACAATATTTACCCAATTATAAAAACACTTTTTGACAATTAGGTGCGAAATAAAATTAAAAAATATATTTTGAAATTTTAATACCGAATAAATATAATTAAACGTAATAATTATAAATAAAATATAATAAAACTTTTATATTTTAATTTTTTACAATTTATTATATTAAATTCTTTTTCTTTATTAATACGTTTATTTCCGATATATTATTATCATTTACGATTATATAACCGTTAAATCGGTTATTAAATATTTATACTTTAATATTTATTTTTACAAATTTTAAAATTTTAAACTATTAATGTTTTGATAATTTAATATTAATAATATTTAAAATATTTAATATTTTATTATTAAATTAATCGGTAAAAGGTTTTGGTTATTTATCCTTTTGTAAATTAAACGGGTTTTAATATTTTTTCCCGTTTTTTATAAATTATTTTTATTATAAACAAAAAAATTTTATAATTTCGTTTATTAAACTTTTTTAAATAATAAGTATTTAAATTAATAATATTATTAATTAAATATAGGCCATTTTAACGATATTTAAACTTTATATTTTTAATTATATTTATATATCAAAACGTATTATATAATAATATTGAATTATTTATTTTTAAAGGTTTATTTTTTATTTTATTTTATTTTTTTTAGTTTATTAATTTAGCCGCTCTATAACGTTAATTAATAATAACTTTAATAATTTTAATTACGTTTTTAGCTTTTTTTTTAAAACCCGAATTTTTTAAATCATCAATTTTTTTTTATGTATTAAGATTTTATGTTATAATTCTTTATATCGGTAAAATTGTTTCGATCGGTAAAAAGGTTTTTTGTTTGTATAGCAATTTATATAGGTTTAGGTGGTAACTTTTTATAATAGTATTATCGGCGAAGACCATTTTAGGCAAAAGTTTAACTTATTTTTTGCCGATATTATTCGTTATTTTTATTAAACTTTTAACGATGAGGACGTATTTTTTTTAATTAGGCTTTATTATTAAGCGGTATATATAGTTCCGACCTTTTATTAAATTCTGAATATATTACAGGTTTTAATTATTTTACCTTTATTTTTAAAGTTATTATTTATTTTAATTTTAATTAGAATATTATATCGGTAAAAGATATATTTATTAAAAAGATTTTAATTATTATTCACATAATAAAATATAAAGTTCTAATTTTGAGATAATTGAATAATTCGTATTTATTTTTAACCGTAATTTTATAACCGTTATTATTAGATATAAATTAAATATTAATTTTTTAAATAATAGTTATATTAATAAGTTACGAAACGCCGTAATTTTTTTTGAACCGTCGATTAGTTACCTTTTAATATTTTATATATACCTGTATAACCTTTCGAATATGGCTAAATATTTCGCGTTAGTAAAAAAGTTGTTATACGATAGTAAGTTAAGTTTCGTTTTTTATAGCCATATTTTTTTTAATATTATTTAATTATTATAAATTGTTTTTATTTAATATTAATAATTTTATAGTTATTATATTATATAATTGCTTTATGTTTTAAAATACAGTTCTAAATAAAACAATTTAATGCTTTAATTTTAAAAATAATTTCCTTTTTATTAGGATTTTACGTAACCGATTAGGAAGGTTTAGTATTATAAGAAATTTAACGTACTTTTGTAATTTTTAAAATCAGTTTTTAATAAAAGGTTTTTATTTATCCGTTTTAATAAAAATTAAAGTTATATCAGTTAAAATAAGGTTAAATTAAATAACGTTTAGTTAAATATTAATACAATTATCGCTTTCTTTTTTTTAATTATTTAATGCATTAAAGGTTTTAAGCGGTTTTTTGGATAAATTATCGGTTGTTAAATTCTTTTTATTAATATGTTTAATTTCGAAATTAAATATTTTTATTTAAATAATTTAACGGGTAAATATAATTTTAAATAAAAAGCTTAAAAAAGTTTTAATTTAAATTATTAATATTTTAATATCAGTTTTGAATATAAATCGGATTTAATAAATATAATTTTGAAATTTTTTAAAACTTTAAAAATAATTTAATATTTCAATTTGTTAATATCGTAATTTAGTTTAATATTTTTTTAAATATTATTTTTAAAATGCGTAAAATATTTAATATTATTAATTATTTAATTGAAAGTGTTTTTAAACCCGTTTTTATTCACTTTTACTTTTATAATAATTCTATTTATAATAAAATTATAATTTAAAATAATTAAGGTCGGGGTAATAATAATTACTTTTTTTATATTTTTTATGATACGGTTTTAATTAAGTTTTTAAATAAAAAATTAATGTTTTTGAAATAAACGTATAAATATTTCGGTTTTAATAACGAAATATATAATATAAATCCTGTAATAAATAACGATATTTCAAAAAGTTTTAATTTCCGAAACATTTTTATATAACGGGATTTAAAAAATCTTTTTTATTTTAATTATATCCGGTTATTATTTATTGGTTTTATAAAGAAATCCGATGATAATAATTATTTTTTTAATATTATTAAAACTTTTTTATATTAATTAATATATTAATAAATTCAAAATTACAAAACAATTTATTTATATTAATAATATACTTATATATAAATTACCGAATTTCGGCCAAGATTTTTTCGTTATTATATTTTATTTTTAAGTTTTTAATACCGACGTTATTAATAAATAATTAAATAATATTAAATATTAAATTATTCAAAATTTGTCTATTACGTAACAAATATAAATTATAAAGTTTATAAATTTTATAAATATATTAATATATTTAAAAGGTTTTAAAAATATTACGAAAATAATAAAATGTTTTTAATAAAGTTTAATATAATTTAATTATAACCGGAAAGGAAATTTATTAAAGTAAAAAAAAAATATATAACAAAATCCCTATAAAATTTACTATAATTTTTTGGCTTAAAGATATCTTATAAATAATAACGTTTAATTTGGTAATAAAATTAATTAATCGTGAATAACCTTTTTTTTTTGATAAAAAATTAAACATTTTTATATATATATGTAAAATTATTTCAATATTTTTTCTTAAATACGTATGTATAAAATATCGTTTAGTTTATTTTTAAAAATAATAAATATTATTATACCTTTAATTTATTATGTTTTATATAAAATTATTCGGATTTTATAATTTAATATAATATTCGATTTAATTTTATTATAATTTTATTAATTCTAGGTTAAAGTAACCTTTTTGCAAAAGAGTATTTTTTTTAAAATAAAATCTTTTTAATATAATTAAACTTATTATTAAATCAATTAAAAATAACTTTAATTTTTTCCTTAATAAATCGGGTATTTTATAATATAATAATAAATTTAGGAAATAAAGTAAATAATAATGTAATAAATTTATTAATTTTCTTTTTTAATTAATAGCTTTTTGGATTTTTTTAAATTTCTTAATTTTTTAACTCGGGTTGCCGGATAATATTAATCCATTTAGTAGTATATTATTAACTAAAACCATTTCTTTTCGATTTATATATTATATTAATTTATACTGTTCGATTATTATTAAATTTTTATTACATTTCGTTTTATAATATTTCATATAAAATATATATAAGTTCGTTATCGTTATATGAGTTTAAAATAATATTTTTTAGTTTTAATTTATTATTTATAACATTTTAAATTATTATCAGGTTTTAATTAATATAAATATTATTAATTAAAAAACCGTAAAGGTTTATAACGTATTTGTTTATATTTTCGTTTATAAGCTTGGTTTCGTTAATAAAACAGCTTATTATTTTACCGGCTGTTTTTTTTGGAGTTTTTTATTAATATAGATATTATACGTGACTTTTTTAGCAGGGATTAAAAGAATAATAATTTTTAACGGGTTAAATTTTAAAATTGTTTTACTACGTTCGGGTTTAGATTTAACGTTATTTTTAATTTGGTTATAAAATTAAATCTTAATATTAATAATTATGTGACGCAATAATTATTAACAATAAATAAGTAAAAAATAATTAATTAATTAAATAATTAATTAAATATTTTAATAATATCTTTAAACGGAATTTTTTTAAAAGTTAAAATTTATGAATAATATACGTATTTATTACATAATTAATTTATATTATTTAACGTACGACGTAACGATAACGTTAAATCTAGTTCCGATATCGATAATTCTATTAATTAAATCTTTGCCGCTTTTATAGCTTACTTTGATTATTAATTTAAATAACGGAATAATGTATTTAACTAAGTTATTAAATTAATATAATTTTAGCCTTTTTTTAACTTTTTATTTTGTAACCGATATTTATAGGGTTTTTTTTTAAACTTTTAATTTTTATATTTTAATTTCAGTTATCTTAATTATTTCCGTATTTTTACGATTAAATGCTTTTAAAATCTTAATAACTATAAAGTTTTTAAAGGTTTTTCCGAAATTTAGGTAAATTCCGATTAATTCGTACTAAATAAGTTAAAAAAAAAAGTTTTTTCGGATTTTCTTTTTCCAAAATCTAATTATATATTTATCGATTAAGTTTTTATAAATAAAGATATGATCTGTTTAAATAATATTATTTATTTAAAAAATATTAATATTTATCCGAAAAATATTATTTATTTAAACGCTAATTTTTATATTATAAAATAAAAATCCTTTAAATATTAGGTTATTATCGTTAATTTTCTATTTAATTTTATTTTTTTTATATTCTTAAAATCACTTTCTTTATTTTTAAATTATGTAACTATTCTAACGTTAGTAAGTATCGTTAATTAATCAAATTTATTAATTTTTAAAATTTGGATTTTTTTTAAATAACGGATATTTTTATTTTTAATGGAATTACTTTATAATTATTTCTATAAAGGTACCCTTTTATGAAACGGCTTTGCTTTATAATTAACGAAATAAATTATATTGATTTTAATTACCTTGATTTAATTAATATCGAACCTTTATCGATTTGGTTATAAAATCGTAATATATTTTTAAATTTTAGTTGAATTAATAATATCCGGATCGGAATTAATTAATTAATTATTAACGTCCCGGAAAATGTCGTTCCGCTGATCAAAATATCGCATTTTCTTTTTTAAATCGGGCAAAAAAAAATTAATAAATTATAAATTTTTTTAAAAAAAGAGTTTTTAAATTAAAATTTATTATTTGATTATTTAGTTTTTTTAAAATTTAAGGCAATTAAATTATACTTAAAATAACTTTATTTTTTAATGTTCCAAAAAATTATATAACCGTTATCGGTAAATAAAATTAATTTTATAATTTTTATATTAATAAATATATAGCACTTTTATATATTATATTTAAGCTTTCTGCAAAATTAATAAATATCTGATTAAAATTATTAAAATATTTATGATAACCTTAATAACCGCTTCGGTAACCTTTTTAAATTCGATATTTACTTTATTTTCGATAGAAACTTAATTAATTAAATTTATCCGGCTAAAAATGAATTATATTAATCGATAGGTTAATATTATAATTATATATTCAAGGTACTTTTTATTATGCCAGAATATAATATTATAATATCTGGGTTACTTTTTAAATTTCTTTTGGTTTTTAAAATAAACTTTAAAATTCTAGATTTATCGGCCTTAATTAATTTTTAAATTTTATAACGTATTTGTAATTTCCGATACCTAATTAATCTAGCTCAATAATAATTATCGTAAACGGGGGCTTTTTTATCGTTATTATCATGATTATTAGATTAAATAAAGCTAAGTTTTATTTTTTTGCTTGATATCGAAACGAACGCCTTTATATTATCGCTTACATCTTTTATATCTAAAGAATACAGCCTTATGTATATCTTAACCTTTACTTAATATAAAAATATTATCGTAATATATTATATTTAAGTTTTTAAGTTATATATTCGAATTATTAGTAACTTTTTCGAAATAACCGGTTAATAATTTTTTAATAATCTTTTAAAATATTCCTTTTTATTAATTAATTATATTTTTAATTTAACTTTTTTAAAAACATTTTTTATTTTAACGGTATATTTTAACTAATAAATATAAATTTAAAATTCTTCCGTTAAATCTTTTTGTTAAATCTTTTAAAAAACTTTTAATAAATCGAATTTATTTTAAATTTTATAATTTAAAAATATTGAAAACGATTTTAATTATATCGTTTTATTTAAATATTTTACAAATAATTACTTTAATTTATTTTTTTATATTAATATTATCTTTTTAAAATAATACTTCGGCGAATATTTTAAAATCCGAAAATATTTTTTTTTTTATAATTTAATAATTATTTAATTTAATTAATAATTCCGGTACTTAAAAACGGAAGTTCGGCTATATTAGCGGATTTAAAAAAATTATGAAATATCAAAACTTTTTTGTAATATTTATAAGGAAACCGTATTTAGATTAATCGGTTTATTCGAAAGGTATAATATTTAATATAAATTTTTTAAATTTTATAAATAATTTTTGAAGGTTTTAAATTCATATAATTTTTCGTTTCAATTGTATATTAATAACGATTTTAAAAATAATTTAAATAATTATATTTTTAGTTAATTTTAAGAATTTAATTAAATTATTATTATTCCGCGATATAATTCTATTAACTTTATTATCGTAAGGATTTTTTATTGATTAATATTAAACGGTTATATTTAACACAAAGCTTTAGTTTTTTCGGAAAATTAAAAAAGTTTAATTTTAAAAATAATCCGTAATATAATTAAATTTAAATAATAATTTTAAAAAATTTTAACAAGTTTTTAAAAATTTATTAAACTTTTTTTTTAAATTTATTAACATTATTAATTTTTAAATTATTTAAGTTATAAAATCTTATTTTAACGGAAATATATTTAGGTATAAAGTAAATAATTAGCCGTAATAATTATTTTAAATAAATTATTTTTATTAAATTTAAAAGGTAAATAACTTTTTTTTAATTAATCGTTTAAATAACCTTATTTTAATTAATATTACGAAATTAATTCTTTAACCGTATCTTTTTTATTTTATTAATTAATATTCTATTATTAATTTAAACGTTATAATATTTAAATTTAATAAAAAAAGTAAATTTTAAATAATACCGTTTAATATTAGTTGAATAAAGTATTATCCGATTAACGTTAAAAAGGTTTAAAATATATTACGTAACTTTTTTTTTAATTTTTATGTCGTATTAAAAAACGTTATTTCTTTTTCGGTATTTTCTTTCGTATATAAAATAAATAAATTTATAACTTTAATTTTTTTATTATTATTTTGTTTATATCGTTAATTTTATCATCGTTATATTTGTTTTAATTAATTTAAATTTTAATAATTACGTTATTAATAACATAATTTTAACTTTTTTAGTTTTTATTAATTAAATTTTATAACTTATTTTATTACGTAATATTTTTCTTAATATATATAATATTTTAAATTATATAATCGGTTTAAAATTTAAATAATTAGAATAAATTCCGATACCGGTTATTATTTACGTTTATATTTTTGGGCCGTTTTCCGAATCAAGCTATATTTTTAAATAAAATATCGTATTTAAATAATTTAATAACTTTTTTATTAATCGAAAAAAAGTTACGTTATTATCGTAATTATCGGTCGTTTACCGGAAGTTATTATTAAGTTTGCATAATTATAATCGTAATTATAATCGTATTTTAAATTAAAGCCTTATTCTTTTTATTTAATAATCGGAAATCGAAAGTTGCTTCGGTAGTTAACTAAAGTTAATCTTTTTTTTTTGGTAACTAAATAAACTAGGACGAAAAAATTTGGTCTTAATTAATGCATATTCGAAGAACGTATTACGAATAAGCCCAGGGTTTAAAAGATAATGAAGATAACGTAATTATATTCTGGTATTAAGACCAGTTTAAAAGCAAACTATGGATGATAAGTGGTGATGTTCTCGAGGTTGCGCCCGGCGAAAAGAACCGCTAGAAATATATAGTGGGTGCTGATTAACCGATTAGTCAGGCCATGTGTCCGACCCTGCACCCTGCTCCATTTCAGTATCCGTTGTTAATTTCAGTAGGAAAATATAGAAAATTGGGTAAAGTTTGACTTTTAGTAGTAGCTTTAATTGGTAATTGTTTTCTGAGATATATCTTTAACGATTTTATATGGTCTAATATATTTCAAATCAAGTTTCTTGTTAGATCGCTTTGTTTAAATATTTTTATGGTGAGGTAAACCATGTTTAGCTCTTCGCAAGTTAGTTATTTTAATTGTTTCTAATTATAGTACTTACTTATTTAGTTATGTACGAACTTTAGTTCTGTTTTTATTTTTGGTATAATTATTTTAACTTAAGAATTACTTTAATATTAATTAGTTCATCACGTGTTTTTCGGTAAACTCTTAGAATACATCCAAAAATTGGCGTTTGCTAACGTAATTTTAATACTTTTATAATAACTGGTATTATAAGTCAATTACGTAATAAGTAATGTCTGAATTAATTATTTTATGCGTAATTAATATAATATCGTAAATAAATCTTTGACGTTTAATTTAATAATTTTATTTATTTATCTATTTAAAGTTTAAAAGCTCTAGATATTTTATAATTTAGGCCTATTTATGCTATTAAACTTTGCCAAATTATTAAATCCAACGTATTATTATTACCTTAAAATAAAGATTTCGGTTAATATTCGTACAGTTATTAAATTCGATATATTTTTTAATTCGAAATAAAAGATAAGTTTTCTTTTATAAAACGCCTTAATTATCGATAAACGTTACCGGGTTTAAATATTTAACTTTATTCGTTATATAAAGGTATTTCGCATTATTAAATATAACATTTTTTATAATAAACTTACAACGTGTTTTGTATTTTAACATATTTATTTTTTATTAAAAACTTTTTAAAGAATTAATAATAAACCTAATATTATACGACATTTAACGGTATATTAAATTTAAAATATTTACTTCCGTTATAAATACGTTTTAATATTTTTCAAACCCTTTTTAATTAAAAATATTAAATTCTTAATTTTCGGTATTTTAATTTTCTGTTATGACCAACCAAGCTTGGCTCATTAGCAGACGGTCGGAGGTTGAGAAGGTTATTTCCGCCGTGAAACTTTAGATGACGTAATATGGATTCGAATAGATCCCCGGATTTAAAAGGATCTATATATTTAAAAGACATAAATCCGAAAAGATTTCCGGATTTATAGGGATTTAGTTTACTTATACGATGTGGATCCAAAAGGATAAACGGATCTAAACGGATCTTAATTAAGATATATACGTTTGTTGTTTTTATAACTTAAATAATACTAAGTTATAATAAAATTTAATTACTTAAATTATTTACGGTTATTTATCATTATTAAATATGATTATTATTTTATTATTAAGATTTTTACGGTATTATTACTATTATAAACCGTATAATTAGGTTTGATAATTAATGAAGTTTATAGTCGTTATACGTTATAAATTTTTATTTAATAATACTGGTAAATTTTAAATAATATTTAATATTATTATTATATCGATTAATATTACAGATAACATTATTTAATAACTTTAGGCAAAATTTAGCGGATTTAAAAATAAAATTAAATAATTTAAAATTTAACTTAAAACCGAAATTTTAATTATAATAATTATGAAAATTAAAGTTAAAAAGTCCGAACTTTACGATAAAAAGAATCGTTTAAATATTTCTTATTTAAATTAAAACGTATTTTCGATTTTTAAGGTTAAAAGACCCGTTAAATTAAATTTTCGTTATAATAACTTGCTTTATTTTAAACGGCGTAAATTAATTCGAATTTAATATACGAAATTATTTAAAAGTTAAAAAGTTTAATAAAAAGTTTAACAAAAAATTTAATTAAGGAAATTTTCGAATATTATATTAATTTCGAAAATAAGTTTTAAAATAATTTTGTTAATCCGGACGAAAAAGAAACGTAACGTAAAAAAAATTTAAATTATAACAAAAAATATGAATATTTAAATATACCGTAACGTTTAAAAGTTTAATTGTTAAAACCAGATATAAAAACGAAAAAAATAATATTATAATTAATATATTTTATAGAAAATTTAAAAAATTTTTAAGGATAAAGTAATTAAAGAAATCCAATTATAAGTTTTAATAAATATATTCTTAATGTCGTAAAAATTAATAATCGATAATTTAAATTATAATAAAAAACTATTTGGTTTCGAAATTAAAGTACCTTAAAACTAACTAAAAAAAAGAAACGGAATTTATTTTCAACCTTTTACGGTATATATTTAAAATTTATAAAATTAAACCTTATTTAATTTAAAAAAGGCTTAATTATTTGCTATAATTACTGAAAATAAGAATATATTATACGAAATTATTTAAGTTAAAAATAATTAAAATAATAAACCTTAATTTCTGAAAATTAATACCGGAAGGAAATTAATAATAGAAAAATAATTGATATAATTTACTTCCGAACTAATTATAACCTGTTATTAAAAATACGATAAAAATTAAAAAAGTTATAAAGTTATTTTAGGTAATAATTAAAAAGGTTTTTTTTATTAAGTTAACTTTTATAAAATAATGTTAAAAATATAAAAGATAAAAAAAGCTTAAAAAATATAATTTATTTTTTTAATTATAACGATAACAGAAAAAAAAAATTAAGTAATATTCGATACTTAAACGAAAAAATATCGAAAATAAAACGATATCCTATATACAGAAAATCTTGATTGATACGGAAAGTTTTATGCCGTTAATTACAAACGATATTAATACGGAATATACGAAAATTATAAAAAACATATTGTATAACGAATTATATAAATATAACGATAAAGTTTTAATTTTAACGATTAAATAACCGATAATTCGAAATATTAAAAAAAATACCGATATTGAAAAAAAAAATTTAAAAGTTAGCTAAAAAGGAAAATTATCTTATAAAAACCTTTTTTGTTATTATAATTAATGCAATTATTAAACGTAAAAAAGGTTAATTTAAAAAAAATAAAAAAATCCTGTTAAAAAATAATTGCGGATTTTTAATTCCAGTTAACGTTAATCGAAAAACTAATGAAATAACGTATTTTCCAAGGACAAATTTTAATTTTTTTTTATAAAAATAAAGTTTTAAAATTAGAATATATTATTAAAAACGCTTTCTAAAAGCAAATTACTTATTTAAAAGTTATATTACACCGACAAAATAAATATTTATAATAATTACAGAAATTAAACGAATAATTTTTAAAACGAATTCAAAAAATTAACGTTATTTATAAAGAAGTTTTAAGTAGGCAAAAAAAATAAAGATAAATAATAATACTTTAAAAAGGTTTTATACGTAATAAAAACGGCAGGAAAAAAATTAAATATGATATAAGTATAAATTAAAAAAAGAAATACACCGTAATAGTAAATTACGAAATTATATAAGGAAGTTATATTGCTTTAAAAGTAATAAATAAGTTATAGTTATTATAACGAAATAAAGAAAGTTTTTATAAGGTCGAAAATACTAATTTAATTATAATAACGGATAGGTTAAACGTAAAATTCATTATTTTAAAACTTTTATTAAAAAAGAAGTATTAATTTTGACATTATCTTAAAAAGAAATTACGACATAATTTTCGGATTATTATGGTTAAAGTAATATAATCTAGCTATTGATTAAAAAATTGGCCAATTAAATTTTATTTTACTTTTTCCCGCTACGTAAAATACAAACGACCTAAGATCTTAACATTCGATTAATAATGTTAACGAATATAAGCATAAAAATACAATAAAAACCTTATTACCTAAAGAGATACACTAAATAATAAGCAAAAAATATATTAAAAAAATACGGCGTATATTATAAACCTTAAAATATAATTTCCGCAAATAAATAACGATTTATTATTAAAACTTAAAAAGCTATTAAAATAAAGAACTAAAGTACTACCAGAATATTATAAGTATAAGTAATTATTTTAAGAAAGATTTAAAAGAAAATTATTACCTTATAACTCATAAAATTACGAAATAATTTTTAAAGATAATAAAACGATTATTTTATACTTTATTTATAATTTAAATTAAATAAATTTAACAGTATTATATAATTACCTCGAAAATGGATTAAAATAAATTATTAATGAAATATTTAATATTTTTTGTACCAAAAAAAAGTTTTATAATTCGTTATTAATTATAAATAATTTAACGATATTATTATTAAAAATAAAAATTATTATTATTAATTACCGAAATAAAAAATCGTTTATACGAAACTTCATAATTTATATCTTTAAACTCAAAGAAAAAATATAACCAAATATAAATTAAACCAAATAACGAATAAAAATGAATATTCAAAATTAAATACGGACTTTTCGAATATTTTATTATATTTTTTAGATTTACGAATATACCGGCAACTTTCCAGTAAATAATCAATTACGTATTACGAAAATATTAAGATGTTTTTAGTCTATAATACCTCGACGATATTATAATTTATTCGAAAATTAAGAAAAAATATATAAACCATTTTTATGAGGTTTTATAAACGATAGAAAATATTAATCTTCTAATTAATACCGAAAAAAGCATTTTTTATATACAAAAAATAAAATACCTAAAATATATTATTACTTTTAAATATATTAAAATAAACTTGAAAATGCTTATAGCAGTTAGAAAATAAGCCTAATTTATTAACGTTAAAAAATATAAACGCTTTTTCAATTCGTTAATTAATTTAAAAAATAATTATACCAGTAATAAAATTTACAAAAGAAATGATTAATTTAAATAAATATTAAAAAAATAAAAAACCTTTTAACAAATTAAAAATACCCTAACCAATAAACCAATACTAATTATATACAACTTAAAAGGACCAATTAAATTATAAACCGACTTTTCGGATTATACCTTAAAAATAATAATTAAATATTAAAACAATTAAAAAACCCTTTATTTTATTACCTTCTACTTTTATAAATTACATAAAACCGAACTAAATTACCTTTTATATAATAAGAAATTCCTAAATATCGTTAACGCTTTTAAAGAATTTAAATATTATCTCAAAAGTAATATATACCAAATTAAAATATATACGAATTATAAAAATATTATATACTTCTTTACGATATAAAAACTAATCGGAAAATAATTACGTTACGCAAAATATTTCTTTCAATTCGATTACGTTATTATTTATTGCAAAAAGTAAGAAAATGGCAAAATAAATATATTTAACAAACGACCTAACTTAAAGGAACCTAAAATTAGGGTATAACAAATAATTATCGATATAATATCCTAAAGATATTTACGATAACAACGAATTATTCTGATAAAAAAGTCTAATTAATATATACCAACGTATATAACAATACAGTAATAACTTACGTAAAAAATAACGAATAAACAAAATTTAAATATTAAAAAACCTTTAAAAAAATTTAATACGAAATATATATAAATATTAATTATATAAATATTTAAAAATTTATAAAATCTTAAAACGTTTCTAACGGATATATTACTTTTTTAAAATAAAATTAACCGTATAAAAAGTAATAAAAATATAATATTTATACCAAAATAAAAATACAATAATATAAACCTTACGGAAAATTATAATTATTATTAATCGTAAAAGAATTATAAAATTTTATTATATTTAATTTTATTCTTCTTAAAGGAGACGTAACCTTATAGACAAAATTGGATAAAATAATAGATTGCTACCTTAATTTCTAGGCTTTATTAAACTTATTCCCTTTACAGATTGCCTTGTCCCGCTTTTACCTACGTCGATTCTTGTTAAAGTTCTGGGCGGTCTTCGTAATTCGGAGTAGCCGGGCAAATTATCGCTTATAATTCTCCAGCTTGTATCGTTCCAAAATTTGAAATTCGAAATTTTTAAGCTTGCTATTATTTTTCTTTTCCAGTTGCGCCAATAATTTTGCCATAATCGTTATGCTTTCCGGCATACGTTTTTACAAAAATCGATTACCGTTATTCTTGTAAATTAAATCGTATCCGAAAATTAAAAGCCGAAATCGATTATTTTAAGAAAGATTTTTTTGATTAATAATAATATCGCTAATTTCAATTCGTCCGATAATTTTTTGGTAATTTTATACCGTTAATAAAACGGTTTTAATAATAATTTTGCGGCTATAAATTACCGGTATCATATATCCGGACTTACGTAATATAATATCTTTAAATAATTCGAGGTATTATAAAAACGATCGAACCGTAAAATTGGCAAAAGTTCGGAAAAATATTAACCTTTTATACGTAATTAAGGTTTGCCGTTAAGGTTTACTTTTAAAGTTTATTTTTAAGGTTTACCGTATAAAATTTAATATTTTCTAAGTTATATTATTTAACCCTGCCAAACCCTAAAGCTAACCGGCATAAGGTTTACCAGGGTCGAAGCTTATCGGCAATTACGTATATAAACCTCCTAAACCGATATTAATCGAAAAATTACGTGCTTACGGGGGTCTAGTAGTCGGCTTTAAAATAAGGCTTTATAGAACCGAGGTATTAATTTATTCTAACCGTAAAACTATTAATTAATTATCGTGTTCGAAGATACTGGGTATAATATTTATCGTGCAAATTATATCGTGTAATAATTTTTTATATATTTGGCTCAGCCTGGATAATAAGGCTTGAACTTATTCGACCTTGCATATTTAATTTTATTATTAAGTTCCTTATATCCAAAATTTAATTATAAAAATATATTACGATAATATTTTGGTAATCGTTAATCGATTTACAAAATTTTCTTATTTTTTATTTTATAACAAAAATACCGCTATAAAACAATTTATATATATTTTCTTTAAATATATTTTAAATTTTTATATATCTTTAACGGAAATTATATTAAATAAAAATATAACTTTTATTTTAAAATTTAATAAGGATTAATAATTTAACTGAAATTATATTATAAATAAACAGATAAATAAATAAAATTAATTAAACGTTAATTACGAATAGAATAATTAAATCGAAAAATTATTAATTACATAATTAACCTATAATATTAGCTATTATAAAAGCATTAAAATAACGTTAATAATTATAAATTTTAATTTTATACTAAAAGTTTATAAAGATTTCTACAAAAGTTTAGTTAACGTTAAAACAATTTTAATATTAAAATAATTAAAGTAATTATATACCGCAATAAAAATGAAACTTAAATTCGTACGTAATTAAATAAGTAAATATTATAATTAAAAAAGGTTAAAAAATTAACCTTTTCAAAAGAAAAAATAGTTTATTTAGTTACCAAAAATATTTAAATTAAGCAATTTAATACAGAATTTAAATTTAAATATATTAATTTATATAAAATTATTAAAAGAAATTAAAAAGTATTTACGAATTAAAGTTTTTATCTCAAGTTAAATTTTATTTAATTTTTTAAATTTTCTTATTTAAATTAACAGTAAATATAATCAAAACTAATATAAAGTAAAAAGAAAAAAGTTATAAAAAACGTACTAGTTTATAAGATAAAAAAATATTAAATATACGGAAACAAAACGGATTTACTTAATACTTAATTAAATAAAAAAAATTATTTAAATGCCGAAAATATTTAAAACCCTATAAAAAACCTTACGAACGTTTAATATTTTTTTAAAGAACTTTTATTAATAACGCCGGAACCGTTAAGGTTAAAATCTTAATTTACGTTATTTAACGGTATTTAATTAATCCTTTAAAGTTCCAAACCAATTAATTACCCCGTAATTTAAACAAGTTATGCGATCCGCGCAACCGTTTCGGCTTTTAAAGTTTTTTATTTTTTTATTTCGTCAAAAAATTAAAATTTATTATTTATTATTTTAACACCTTTAATACAAAATATTTTTCGTTATTAACATAATCGTTCAAAACGTACGATTATTTTATTTATTTTTCTTATAATCGGAACAACCGCTTTTTAAACAAAAAAATTTCGCGCTTTATACGTTCTAATTTTTAAGTAATATTACGTAAAGAATTAAAGGATACGCCCGTATTATCGCAACTTCATTTTTTTAAGACATAATTCTTATAACGAATCGCGTTTTTTTATAACGCATTTTCTTTTTATTTTTAAAATATAAAAAACAGAATATAACCTTAAAACTTTTTCGTTAGATTAAAAAACTTAAGGATTTTCGTTCTTTGTCTTAATCGAAACGTTTGCAAAATTTTTACTTTTTAATACAGTTAAACATAACAAATAAAAACCTAAAAAATAATATATAAAAAAGAAAGTTATTTACCGAACGAACGCGATAAATATTTAATCTTTAAATGTAAAAATCCTAGAAAAAGGGAAATTATATTATAATTAACCAAATTTAACTTATTAATAAACGGCCGGAAGTTAAAAAGGTTATTTCTAATATAAAACTTTAAGTTACGTAATATAAATCCGAATAAATTTCTAAATCTAAAAGGATTTATACATTTAAAAGGTGTAAATCCGAAAAAATTTCCGGATCCATAAAAATCTAGTTTACTTATACGGTATAAATCCGAAAAAATAAATGGACCCAAACGGATCCTAATTGAAATATATATACTCGTTATTTCTATAACCTAAATAATACCAGCTTACAATATAATTTGGTTATCCAGATTATCTACGATTATCTATTATTACCAAACGTAATTATTACCTTATTACTCAAATTCCCACGATACCATTACCAACATAAACCGTATAACTAGGTTTAATAATTGGTTAAGCTCATAGCCGTGATATTGTCGATATTATAAGTTATTATTTTTATAAAATTTTAGGATTTCTTTTAATATTTATATATTTAAGTTAATTATTAATACGTAAAAATAAATATAAATACGTTTATTTAAATTATGTTTATATTATTTTATTATAAATCTATTTTATTTTAAATTAAAACATTTTAAAAATTTACTTTTTATTTATAACATTACTTTTTTAACGCGTTTTTTAATAACTTAAACGGAAAATAATAATTACGTTTTTAACCTTTTTTAATTAAATAAAATTAATTTAAAAGTTTTTATTAAGAAATAAATAAATTAAAAATGTTGAATTTAGAAATTTAAATATAAATATTATTACGGATTTTAAAAAATAAATAAATACAAAAGTTAAATATTTTAATAAAATTTAAATTTAAATATTATATATAAACATAAATACGAATAAAAAGATAACGATATAATATAAACGTATAAAAGTTATAAATATTTATTAACGTAATATAATTCGTTTTCAGGAGCAGCATTACGTAAAGGTTTATTATTTCCAGATACGGAAGGATTTAATTATAACATAATTCCAGGACTTTATTAAAAAAATCGAAAACTGGTGTCCTGGTCCTAAAAGGAGGCCTAAGGCCGACCCCTGGTTGCGGTTGCCATTACCTCCATGAGAGGTTGGACGGGGCGGTAGGAATAATCTAAAAGTTAAGGGCCTAGAAATGGGAATAAGACTGGTTAATTGGCTGCTTAGCCAAAGGGGGTGAGCAAAGCTGATGCCAAGTTAGAGGGGGCTGAGGGAGGCTGACGAATAGCTGAGCCGAGATTGAGCCGGGGAGCGAAAAGACTGTAAAAGTGGGCACCCGTGCCGATTTACGTGTCGCTTAAGTTTCGAGCCATAGTACCGTATCCTGATTGCCCGCTGGCCGGGCTATCTGATTAAAAGCTACGAGACGCGAAAGACTGGGTTAACAGGAAGCGTGGAATGCTGCTGGGATACCAGGAGCGCTGCTCTATAGGGAAAAAGCATGACTTAATGGGTCCTGTCAAAACCCGTGGAAATTTGAACAATATGGTGAAGCCAGCCCTCAGCTTTTGGATATTCCCAATTGAGGCATTGGAAAAGCTCAATTATCGGGAAGTCGTGGACGTGACTGACGATTGACCTGAACTTGCCTTGTTCGAGTTATCCTAATGAACATAGTTACTAAGGATTGTTGTGATTTAATTAACGGAGATTAAGGACAACTCGATACAAAACGATTATAGCCTAACACTTTCCTAGCGATGTGCCCTTGCAGTGACATCCCTCAGCTCCAGGGCTTTCAACAAGTAGGTCAAAATATTGCCTTCAATTGAAATGCAGACTGGATTCCATGAAAAGTGGCTACTCCTATTATTACTCTAAAGGCGTCCAAATTCAAGCTCTGCGACCTGACCGCAACCTATTTCTTTATTGTAGCCCCTAATAGGGAACTGGAAATAAGAACCATATACAGCATATATGCCTCCGTTTCGAAGGGAAGAAGGTTCGCGACTTCATGTCGTAAACCCACCAACTAGAGGTATATTACCTTTGATGGCCTCTTTGTGAGTCCGGTTTCCCATATCCATCACTGTGTCTCTCTCCAACTCTCAACAAGCGAGTTTATCAACTCAATCGTGACTTCAACCCCCGTGGCGTACTGATCCTCAGTGTCCATATACGGGACATGCATGAAGACAACATCTCTCGCCCCGGTCTTGCCCTTTTCCACGAGGCCCGTATAGTAAATAAAACCGCACAGATAGAATCCGACCGCATCGCTCCACCTCACATCATCAGTCGCGGGGTCTTCCGGCGCGCTCGCGTAATCGAAATCATTCTCCAGCCTCACTTCCACGGGACCGCCAACCCTCGCGCTTCGCCAAGGCTCTGTTTCGGCGGTCGCCGGATCTTGTGTGTCGCCGTCGCTGAGCGGCGGAAACGCGATGTGGCTCGTCCTGTTGCTCCACAGCTCCACGACCCTGATCAGGTCCAGATCCGTCTCTAAGGACAGCGGCTCATTGGCCCACGCGGCCTCCTGTTCGGCGACGGTGAAGACTTCTCCGTCGACGTCCGGGGAGTTCTGATATCCGCTCGCCTCCAGCCTTGATTGCGAACTCGACTGTTCCACTGCGAAATACTCACGCCCCGCGGCTAAGCCCGTGTGCAGGACGATATCGTAATCATCCTCGGCGTAGAGCTGCGGTACTAGGTCGAAGACCGGGTGGTAGGCCACGCGTACGGCTTCAGGGTGGATTGTGACCTCGATGTTGTTGGGAAGTGTTCCGGGGAGACGCGAGACGATCTCCCATGAGGGGTTATCATCCAAACCCATGAATGCCTGCAAGATGGGTTAATATCTTCGTTTCCGCTCACGGGCAGCTGTAGGACCTGGAAAGGGGATTGATTCGTACCCCGAAGCCTGTAACCAGGACTTTAGTCAACGTCGCGGGGGAAGTCATTGCGGAAGTTTTATCCAAATTGTATCGAGAACTGTTGAGCTTCGGGATTATCTTCACAATTCAAGCTCCCTCTACTTGACGGCTGTGGATGTAGAGGGACCTTTATATAACGTTAAGGCAACGTATCATGGGGGTCTGGGCAACATCCTGGAGACCCCTTTACATCGAGGATCAGTCGAGAAGAATCGTGATCTGTGCTTACGGCCATGCCTTGCCGCCTAGCCAAGCATGTTTCTTGCGTTTGCAGTACATGATCGTGTCAGGGGCTAAGGGAGTGCGAGGGATTGTGCGCGTCACTGTGAAGACGCTAGCCATATTAAGTGTCACCACTACGTAATTGTTGCGATGCCTTTACGGGATAGTCGCCATATAGCTAGTTGCTCGTTCCCCTTTTAGAGAGGAAGGCAAGTTTTAGATTAATTATTTATATACCCGCATTATTCCTTTTATTTTGATCTTTTTATACTTTAATAAATTAAAATTTGATTATTTCGATTAACCCGTAGAAAATAAGCAATATAACGATAACCCTTTACAATAATAAACTAATTATCTTGATTATTAAATTTAAATTTATTTTATTGAAATTTAAGCGGTAATTTAATAAATACGAAAAAAAAAAGCTTAAATATTGGATAACGAAAACGATTATTTAAAACAAGGTAACGATATTTCTAAAAAGCTTTTACGAAAAAATAACGGCATTTATAATTAAATCGTAAAATTTAATAAATAAATATTATATTACGCGTTTTTAACGATACCATAATAACTTTTTTATATATATTTTCCGAATTAAAACTTATAAGGTTTAATAATATTTTTTTATAATAATTTCGCAAGTTTTAAAAGCCGTAAATTATACGGTCTTAATAAGTTCGAACGTTAAAAGATTTACGTTATTTATAAATAAGTAAGTTCAAACCTCATAAAAAATAAGAAAAAGAAATAATTTATTTAGAAGTTTATTTAATTTAAAATATTATAGAAAGATTATTGAGATTTTACGAATTTTATATTTTAATTAAACGTTATTTTCGAAAATAATTTTTTTATTACGATTTTATAAAATAAATTATGTATTTACGTATATTATATTTAATTTACGGATATTTATTAAAAATTATAAAAAGGTAATAAGGTTACGAAAATTAAAGTACGAAAATACCGTTATATTTGTTTTATAAATTAGCCTAGTTTAAAAGTAATTTTTGAAAAGACTTTTTAAGATATATAAATATAAATCTTTTTATTAATGTAAAGTTCGATAAGAAAATATTGAAATTTTAACGAACAAGGTAATATAGTTTATTAATAATATGTAAAAATTGGCAAATTACTAAATATCGTAAATGTTTTTAGGAAATAACGTTATTTTATTACTTATTTATAAATTTTTATTAAAGTTGTTCCGGATTATTTTAATTTTGAATATTTAATATTAAAATAATAAGTTAATATAAAATGATGTTATTAATTAAATAATTTCGTACCGGTAAACTTGGTTAATATATTCCGGCCAGGAAAAATAGTTTAATTAGTGACTTATTAAAAATGTTTAATATATTTCGAAATAACAGAACCAAAAAGCTTTAAAAAACTAATATCAAAATAATAATAAAATTTTAAAGGTAAAAATATTTAAATTAAATTTTAAAATTACGAATCTTTATCGCCTTATTAATAAAAGTACGAATATTACGTTAAGAACAAATATATATAGGCCGGAAAATAAGGCGCCCAAAGATATATTCGAAAAAAATAAATTATATATTAACTGGAATTATAAGTTATAAATTATTCGTTTTACGATAATAAAACTTTAATAACGTTATTAAAACGGCATTATTACCCCAAAAAAGCTTCATAATTACTTTAATTTTTAAACTATAACAAAAGAATCAATTTATTTTAATAGAATTTAAAAAACGAAACGGGCAAATAATGATAATACATCAAAAATAAAAATATTTTAATAAAATATTAAATACAGGTTAAATACTATATAACCTGGATTCACGCGAAAATTCGTTAATCAATACTATAATATTTTAAAACAAGTTATTTCGGTACTACGAAAATATACTAACCAATTATTAAAAATTGTTTAAAAAGTTGCCCTAAATATTTAAATTTAAAATAAGGTTATATCGATTTTACAGAAAATCCGGTTCGTTATAAATTCCGAATCGCTTATTTTAAAAGATTAATCTAAATTTTATTATAAATTTGTCATTATTTACAAAATTATATAACGAAAGAAATTATGACTTTATTTTTGTTATAATAATTAAAATGACGAAATATATCTATTATATTATAACGATAACGATAATTTACCGTTAATAATTTAATGAAGATTTTTTATTATGTTTTTAATTAATATAATACGCTTGAAAGTACAATTTTTAATTACATTTTTTTATTTACAAATAATTTTTGAGGAGTTTTTTTTACGAGTTCTATACGAATAAACGGAAAATAAATATAACATTTTACTTATAAATAAATAAATAAACAAAATATTAAAATTAACTTTTAAAATATTATTCATAAATATTTTATAATTTAAGGTAAATAAATTAAGCGTTATATATATTAACGGTATAATTTATATATAATAATAGTTATTATTTAACGATTTGTAGGCAAATGCGTTACAATTCTTCAGACGGGGGGGGGACTGGGTTGCTTTTTAGTCTAGGTTACTGTCTAAGTTTTCTTACTTGTAACTGAGATTGGGAACAGCTAGATGTAGCTTTAGCTCCTTTATCTTTATAATCCTAAGACCACAAATTAAAGCTCTTTGGTTTTCTTTAAAACTCTTTTAACAAATTACCTCAACTACCGGCATACCTTTATGGCCCTAAGGTTGCTATAAAGCTATTTAGACGTCGCCGGCGTCCTTAGAATTCCCTTCCGCTTAACTTATATACTTTTTTAAAACCTTAAAATAAAATACGCCTTATTTTATCTCTTTTTATCGTAAAAATTGTTCAACTTTTTTAAATAACATTTTACTATATATTTATATTTATTATAATTGAAACAAATAATTAACCCTTTTTATTTTAAACAGTCTTGTTCTACCGTTATTATTTTACATTATATGTATTTTTTTCCGATTATTTTTCTATATTTTTACTTCAAAATTCGGCGAAAAATTCATTATATATCTAATTTACCTTTATAATTAAGTACTAGCGAAAGGTTTTTTTTTATTCGGCTCTTTAAATTACAACAACTATATCGTAACTAGGGTTCCGAATTAAATTAATAAATATAATAATTTACTAACTAACGTTAACCGACATATCGATTTCGTTATATCGTTATACCAGATTTTTAAAATCAATTATATAATCGAACGTAATTTTCTTTAAACGGATTATAACTAAATTTAAATATTTATTTTTTAAACGATACTTTTCGTTATAAATTAACGGTTTAATACCTTAATTATTTTCGGATCTTTTATAAAACTAATAACGATTATTATAAAACCCTTTTTATTAATAATAATAACAGCCGCGGTTAATTTAATTTTATCTATATAAGTAAATTTCGCCGAATTACCGTTACGGTAATTAATTACTTTAAAAACTATTTAAACTGTCGTTTTTTACATTTCTTTATTATTATTACTTCGAAAACGATATTTTTACTTAATTTAAAATCGAAATACTTTTAAGTTAAGTACCTATCCTTTTTACTTTCGTTCGACAGCTTTATAAATAATTTTATCATTTTCTTTATATCAAAACTTTTCGGCTAATTTCTTACGTTTTTCATTATAACCTTTCTCGACGTTATCGTAACTTTTTCGTAAATTCTTTTTTCGGGTCCTTTTAAACGTTACCGTACCGACGAACCTACTACTTCTAATCGATTACGGCCATTGCGAAAATAAATGCTTTTCTTTTGCCTAAAGCGATTAAAGGACTTACAAAGCCTTTATTTAAGCGGAGCTGGTATATTTTGGCAGATATGCTACTAAGCGCCGTTACTCCGAGCCTGCCGTTCCAAAATAGTACTTCGAATGCAGTATAAAATGGGTAAATCGGGATATTAATTATGCCAAAAGACGGAACCAAAAGATGTGACCATGTCGGCAAATACGTTGCAATTCTTCAGACTGGGGGGGGGGGAGGAAGTGGTTTGCTTTTT